>CAUYQU010066503.1:0-44847 GCA_963574635.1 Cheracebus regulus | reverse complement strand
CTGTCACCTATATCTGGCATTTCTCCCCATGTTTTCCCTCCCCAACCTCCCTATACCCCGCTGTCCCTCCCTTATTTCCCCACAACAGACCCCAGTGTTTGCTGCTCCCCTCCCTGTGTCCATGTGTTCTCATTGTTCAACACTCGCCTATGAGTGAGAACATGCAGTGTCTGATTTTCTGTTCTTGTGTCAGTTTGCTGAGAATGATGGTTTCCAGAGTCATCCATGTCCCTACAAAGGACACAAACTCATTCATCATTTTTTATGGCTGCATAGTATTCCATGGTGTATCTGTGCCACATTTTCCTTGTCCAGTCTATCATTGATGGGTTTTTGGGTCGGTTCCAGGTCTTTGCTATTGTAAACAGTGCCGCACTCATGTGCGCATGTCCTTATAATAGAAGGATTTACAATCCTTTGGATATATACTCAGTAATGGGATTGCTATGGAATTTCTATTTCTAGGTCCTTGAGGAATCCCCACACTGCCTTCCACAATGGTTAAACTAATTTACACTCCCACCAACAGTGTAAAAGCGATCCTATTTCTCCACATGCTCTCCAGCATCTGTTGTCTCTAGATTTTTTTAATGATCGCCATTCTAACTGCTGTGAGATGGTATCTTAGTGTGGTTTTGATTTGCATTTCTCTAATGACCAGTGATGATGAGCATTTTTTCATGTGTGTATTGGCCTCATATATGTTGTCTTTTGAAAAAGAGTCTGTTCATATCCTTTGCCCACTTTTGAATGGGTTTTTTTCTTGTAAATCTGTTTTAGTTCTTTGTAGATGCTGGATATTAGCCCTTTGTCAGATGGATAGATTGCAAAAATTTTTGCCCATTCTGTTGGTTGCTGGTTCAGTCTAATGATTGTTTCTTTTGCTGTACAGAAGCTCTGGAGTTTAATTAGATCCCATTTGTCTATTTTGGCTTTTGTTGCCAATGCTTTTGGTGTTTTAGTCATGAAGTCCTTGCCTATGCCTATGTCCTGAATGGTTTTGCTAGGTTTTCTTCTAGGGTATTTATGGAGTTAGGTCTTATGTTAAGTCTTTAATCCATCTGGAGTTAATTTTTGTATAAGGTGTCAGGAAGATGTCCAGTTTCTGCTTTCCGCACATGGCTAGCCAGTTTTTTCAACACCATTTATTAAACAGGGAATCCTTTTCCCATTGCTTGTTTTTGTCAGGTTTGTCAAAGATCAGATGGTTGTACACGTGTGGAGTTCCCTCCAAGGCCTCTGTTCTGCTCCGTTGGTTTATATCTCTGTTTTGGTACCAGTATCATGCTGTTTTGATTACTGTAGGCTTGTAGTATAGTTTGAAGTCAGGAAGTGTGATGCCTCCAGCTTTGTTCTTTTTGCTTAGTATTGTCTTGGCTATGTGGGCTCTCTTTTGGTTCCATATGAAGTTTAAGGTGTTTTTTACAGTTCTGTGAAGAAGGTCATAGGTAGCTTGATGAGGATAGCATTGAATCCATTAATTGCTTTCGGCAGTATGGCCATTACCACAATATTGAATCTTCCTAACCATGAGCATGAAATGTTTTTCCATCATTTTGTGTCCTCTCTTATTTCCTTGAGCAGTGGTTTGTAGTTCTCTTTGAAGAGGTCCTTTACATCCTTTGTTAGTTGTATTCCTAGGTATTTTATTCTCTTTGTAGCAATTGTAAATGGCAGTTAGTTCTTGATTTGGCTCTCTTTAAGGCTGTTATTGATGTATAGGAATGCCTGTGATTTCTGCACATTGATTTTGTATCCTGAGACCTTGCTGAATTTGCTTATCAGTTTCAGGAGATTTGGGGCTGAGACGATGGAATCTTTTAAATATACAATCATGTCATCCGCAAATAGAGACAATTTGACTTCCTCTTTTCCTAATTGAATACCGTTTATTTCTTTTTCTTGCCTGATTGATCTGGCTAGAACTTCCAATACTATATTGAATAGGAGTGGTGAGAGAGGGCATCCTTGTCTAGTACCAGATTTCAAAGAGAATGCTTCCAACACATTCAGTATGATACTGGCTGTGGGTTTCTCATAAATAGCTTTTCCTATTTTGAGATACATCCCGTTGATACCTAGTTTGTTGAGAGTTTTTATCATAAAGGGCTGTTGAATTTTGTTGAAGGTCTTCTCCGCATCTATTGAGATAATCATGTGGTTTTTGTCTTTGGTTCTGTTTATATGGTAGATTACATTTATAGACTTGCATACGTTGAACCAGCCTTGCATCCCCGGGATGAAGCCTGCTTGATAGTGATGGATAAACTTTTTGATGAGCTGTTGCAATCAGTTTGCCAGTATTTTATTGAAGATGTTTGCATCTATGCTCATCATGGATATTGGCCTGAAGTTTTCTTTTTTAGTTGTGTCTCTGCTGAGTTTTGGTATCAGGATGATGTTGGTCTCATAGAATGATTTGGGAAGGATTCCCTCTTTTTGGATTGTTTGGAATAGTTTCAGAAGGAGTTGTACCAGCTCCTCTCTGTATGTCTGGTAGAATTTGGCTGTGAACCCACCTGGACCTGGGCTTTTTTTGGTTAGTAGGCTATTAATTCCTGCCTCAACTTCAGCCCTTGTTGTTGGTCTATTCAGGGTTTCAACTTCTACCTGGTTTAGGCTTGGGAGGGTGCAAGTGTCCAGTAATTTATCCATTTCTTCCAGGTTTACTGTTTTATTTGCATAGAGTTGTTTGTAGTAATCTCTGATGGTAGTTAATATTTCTGTGGACTCTGTGGCGTTACCCCCTTTATCATTTTTTATTGCATCTATTTGATTCTTTTATCTTTTCTTTTTTATTAATCCAGATAGCAGTCTATTTTGTTGATCTTTTCAAAACAACAGCTCCTGGATTTATTGATTTTTTGAAGGATTTTTTGTGTCTCTATCTCCTTCATTTCTGCTCTTATCTTAGTTATTTCTTGTATTCTGCCAGCTTGAGTTTTTTTGATCTTCTCCTCTAGCTCTTTCAATTTTGATGATAAGGTGTCGATTTTAGATCTTTCCTTGCTTCTCATGTGAACATTTATTGCTATAAATTTTCCTCTAGACACTGCTTTAAATACAACCCAGAGATTCTAGTACACTGTGTCTTCATTCTTGTTGGTTTCAAAGAACATCTTTATTTCTGCCTTTATTTCACTGTTTATCCAGTCAACATTTCAAGAGCCATTTGTTCAGTTTCCATGAAGTTGTGTGGTTTTGAGTTGGTTTCTTAACCCTGAGTTCTAATTTGATTGCACTGTGGTTCTAATTTGATTGTTCTGAGTTAGTTTCTTAATCTTGAGTTCTAATTTGATTGTGCTGTGGTCTGAGAGACTGTTTGTTATGATTTCTGTTCTTTTGTGTTTGCTGAGGAGTGATTTACTTCCAATTATGTGGTCAATTTTAGACTAGGTGTGATGTGGTGCTGAGAAGAATGCATATTCTGTGGATTTGGGGTGGAGAGTTCTGTAGATGTCTATTAGGTTTGCTTGGTCCAGATCTGAGTTCAAGTCCTGGATATCCTTGTTAATATTCTGTCTCGTTGATCTATCTAATACTGACAGTGGAGTGTTAAAGTCTCCCACTATTATTGTGTGGGAATCTAAGTCTCTTTGTAGGTCATTAAGAACTTGCTTTATGTACCTGGGTGCTCCTGTATTGGGTGAGTATATATTTAGGATCAGTAGCACTTCCTGTTGCATTGATCCTTTTACCATTATGTAATGCTCTTCTTTGTCTCTTTTGATCTTTGTTGGTTTAAAGTCTATTTTGTCAGAGATGAGAATTGCAACTCCTGCTTTTTTTGCTCTCCATTTGCTTGGTAAATCTTCCTCCATCCCTTTATTTTGAGCCTGTGTGTGTCTTTGCATGTGAGATGGGTTTCCTAGATACAGCACACTGATGAGTTTCGACTTTTTATTCAATTTGCCAGTCTGTGTCTTTTGATTAGGGCATTTAGCCCATTTAACATTTAAGGTTAATATTGTTAGGTGTTAATTTGATCTTGCCATTTTGATGCTAGCTGGTTGTTTTTCCCCATTAGCTGATGCAGTTTCTTCATTGTGTTGATGCTCTTTACCATTTGGTACATTTTTGAAGTGCTGGTACTGGTTGTTCTTCCTTTCTATGTTTAGTCCTTCTTTCAGGAGCTCTTCTTGTAAGGCAGACCTGGTGGTGACAAAATCTCTCAGCAATTGCTTATTTGTAAAGGATTTTATTTCTCCTTCGCTTATGAAGCTTAGTTTGGCTGGATATGAAATTCTAGGTTGAAAGTTCTTTTCTTTAAGGATGTTAAGTATTGGCCCCCATTCTCTTCTGGCTTGTACGGTTTCTGCCAAGAGATCTGCTGTGAGTCCGATGGGCTTCCGTTTGTGAGTAACCCAGCCTTTCTCTCTGGCTGCCCTTAGTGTTTTTTTCATCATTTCAACCCTGGTGAATCTGACAATTATGTGCCTTGGGGTTGCTCTTGAGGAATATCTTTGTGGTTCTCTGTATTTCCTGGACTTGAATATTGTCCTGCCTTGCTAGGTTGGGGAAGTTCTCCTAGACACATGCACATGTGTTCATTGCGACACTGTTTACAATAGCAAAGCCTGGAACCAACCCAAATGCCCATTAATGATAGACTGGACAAGGAAAATGTGTCACATATACACCAATGAATACTATGTAGCCATAAAAATCTATGAATTTGTGTCCTTTGTAGGGACATGGATGAATCTGAAAACAATCATTCTCAGCAAACTGACACAAGAACAGAAAATCAAACACTGCATGTTCTCATAGGCAGGTGTAGAACAATGAGAACACGTGGACATAGGGAGGGGAGCATCCCACACTGGGGTCTGCTGGGGGGAATAGGGGAGGGACAGCGGTGGGTAGGGAGGTTGGAGAGGGATAACATGGGGAGAAATGCCAGGTACAGGTGACGGGGGATGGAGGCAGCAAACCACATTGCTATGTATGTACCTCTGCAACATTCCTGCATGTTCTGCACATGTACCTTAGAACCTAAAGTGCAATAAAATATATATTTAAAAAAAAGAAAAATAGGAGTATCAGTAATAATTCATTTGATATTGCTTATAATTCCTTTAGTTCCTCCAAATTTTGAATATCCATAACAGATACTTACTTACATCTACTTACATTTACTTACAAATTTAAAAACTCTCACCTCTGGGAAGCTGAGGCAGATGTTGACTGGTGGAAAGAGCTGCAGTTTATAATTTTGGCTTGTTTTGTTTGATAAAGGCTAACAGGATTAAGGTTCATGAGTACATCTTGCAAAAGGGGACTGAAGTCAAAAATACGGGTAAATGCAATAAATAAATAAATCATATCAAATGAGGAGAAAAAAATGGTATCTGCTGATGATAGCTTTACTTTTATTCATGCTGCCTTAGGTATTTTTTAATTGCTTTCTTGAGATGTGATTCCCATACCATGCAATGTATCCACTTAAAGTATAAAATTCCATGGTTTAGCTGTGCTTTCATTGCAATAGTTATAGAATATTTTTATCATGTTGAAAAGAAAGCTCATATCTCTTAACCATAACTTTCCAAATCCCCACCCTTCACCCCCAGGCAGAGGCAACCACTGATCCACTTTCTCTATATACATGTTTGCATATTCTGGACATTTCATATAAATGGAAACATAATGTGTGGTCCTTTGAGATGGACCCTTTTTTTAAAAAAAAAAACTTTATTTATTACATGGTTTTTAAGGTTCATAGCGATATTGAACTGAAAGTACAGAAAATACCCGTGTACCCCCATCCTCCCACACACACACCCTCCTCCACTATCAATATTCCATACCAGAGTGGTACATTTTTTATAATCTGTGAACCTACATTTACACATCATTATTACCCCAAGTTCATTCATTGTTGGTGTTGTGCATTCTATCAGTACAAATGTATAATGACATGTGTCTACCATTGTAGTATCTCACAGAATAGTTTTACTGCCCTAAAAATTCTCTGTACTCTGCCTGTTCATCCCTTCCAGCCCTCCTAACTTCTGGATACTACTAATCTTTTTATTGTCTCAATAATTTTGCCTTTTTCAAAATGTCATATAGTTGGACTCATATAGTATATAGCCTTTTCAAGTGGGCTTCTTTCACTTACTAATATGCATTTAAGTTCCTCCAGGTCTTTTCATGGCTTGATATCTCAGTTCATCTTAGTGCTGAATAATATTTCAGTATCTGGATGTATCACCATTTATTTATCCACTCATCTACTAAAGGATATATTGGTTGCTTCCAAGTTTTGCCATTTATGAATAAAGCTGCTATATACATCCATGTGCAGGGTTTTATTGAATAGACATTTTCAATTCATTTTGGTAAGTACCAAAGAGCATAATTGCTAGATCTTATGGAAAGGGTATGTTTAATTTTGTAAGAAACTACTAGACTGTTTTGCAGAATGGCTTTAACATTTTGCATTTCCACCAGTGGTAAATGAGAGTTTCTGCTACTCTACATCCTTACCAGAATTTTACGTTGTCAGTGCCTGGATTTTGACCAATCTAATAGATATGTAGTGGTATCTCATTGTTTTAATTTGCAGTTCCCTAATGAAATATGATGTTGAACTTTTTTTGTATTATTTGCCATCTGCATCTAGTCTTTGATGAAGTGTTGGTTCAGGTCCTTTGCCTGCTTTTTAATCAGGGTGTTCATTTTTGTATTGTGAAGTTTTAAGAGATGTTTCTATATTTTGTATAACAGCCCCTTTTCAGATTTGCCTTTTACAAATACATTCTCCAAGTCTATGGCTTGTCTTTCCATTCTGTTATCATCACTGTTTTGCTTTTTAAAATTTTTTAATTTTTGAGTCACTCAGGCTGAAGTGCAATGGTGCAATCTCGGCTAATGTACCCTCCGCCTCCTCTGTTCAAGCAATTCTCCTGCCTCAGCCTCCCAAGTAGCTGGGACTACAGGTGCACACCACAATGCTCAGTTAATTCTTGTATTTTTAGTGGAGATGGGGTTTTACCATGTTGGCCAGTCTGATTTCAAACTCCTGACCTCAGCTGATCTGCCCGCCTCAGCTTCCCGAAGTGCTGGGATTACAGGGATGAGCCACCATGCCTGGCCAGCGTTGCTTTTTACAGAGCAGAAGTTTTAAATTTTAATCAAGTCCAAGTTGTCAGTAGTTCCTTTCATGAATCGTGCCTTTGGTGTTATATATAAAAGCCATGGCCATATCAAAGATTATCTAGCCTTTTGCCTATGTTATCTTCTAGGAGTTTTATAATTTTGTATTTTACATTTCATTTAGGTCTGTGATTCATTTTGAGTTAAATTTTGTGAAGGGTGTAAGGTCTGTGTCTAAATTTATTTTTTGACACACAGATATCTAATTGTTCCCACATCATTTATTCAAAACACTATATTTGTTTCACTGTATTTTTTGTTCTTTTGTTAAATATCAGTCGACTTTATTTATATGAGTCTGTTTGTCTATTTCTTGGCATTCTATTCTGTTCCATTGATCTGTTTATATGTTATTACAGCAGTGCCACATTGTCTTTTTATTTCTTTGATACAGGGTCTCACTCTGTCACCCAGGCTGGATGCAGTGGCATGATCATGGCTCACTGCAGCTTCAACCTCTGGAGCTCAAGTGATCCTCCCACTTCAGCCTCCCAAGTAGCTGGGACTACAGGCACAAGCCATCATACTCAGCTAATTTTTGAATTTTTTGTAGTGCCGGAGTGTCACCATGTTGGCCAAGCTGGTCTCAAACTCCTGAGCTCAACTGATCCACCCACCTCGGCCTTCCAAAGTACTGGGATTACAGGCCTAAGCCATCATGGCTGGCCTACACTATCTTGATTACTGTAGCTTTATATTAAGTCTTGAAATCCAATAGTATCAATTCTCTGACATTATTCTTCTTCAGTATTGAGTTGGCTATTTTAGGCCTTTTACCTTTTCATGTAAACTTTATCAACTTTTTTTTGTTGATACCCACAAAATCACTTTCTTGGATTTTGATTAGCATTACAGTAAATCTATAGATTGAGTTGGGAAGAGCTGTCATCCTGACAATATTGAGTGTTTCTATCCATGAATATAGACTGTCTTTCTAGGTATTATGTTCTTCTTTGATTTATTTCATCGGAGTTTTAGAGGTTTCCTTACATAGATCTGTACATATTTTGTTAGACTTATTCCTATATATTTCATTTTGGGTGCATTAATAGAAATAGATTTATACCTCTATATTTCATTTTGGGATATATTAATGTAAATATATTTATACCTATATATTTCATTTTGGGGAGTAGTAATGTGTTTTTAACTCCAAATTCTACTTGTTCCTTGCTGGTGTATAGGAAAGGGATTGACTTTTGCATATTACCTTTGTATCCTGTATCACTTACTAATTCCAGGAATCTTTGTTGTTGTTATTGTTGTCACTTCTTTCCAATTTTCTTCATTGATGACCATGTCATCTGTGAATGAAGACAGTTATATCTCTTCCTTCTCAATCTGTATACTTTTTATTTCCTTTCATTGTTTTATTATATAAGTTAGAACTTTCAGTACAATGTTGAAAAGCGGTGGTGAGAGGGACAATTTTTGCTTTGTTCCTGATCTTAGCAGGAAAGCTTTGAGTTTCTCATCATTAAATATGATGTTTGCTGTAGGTTTTTATTTAATATTTTTAAAAATCAAGTGGAGGAATTTCCTCTCTATTTCTACTTTGCTGAGAGTGTTTATCATGAAAGGGTACTGGATTTTGTCAAATGCTTTTTCTGGATCTATTGATATGATCATGTAATTTTTATTCTTTATGTTGTTGATATAATGGGTTACATTAGTTGATTTTTGAATGTTGAACCAGCCTTGCACACCTCGGAGAAATCTCACTAGGTGGTTGTGTATAATTCTCTACCTTACCGAATTTGATTTGCTAATACTTTGTTGAGTATTTTTTCATCAAATTCATAAAAGATATTGGTGTATATTTTTCTTTTCTATTAATGTCATTGTCTGGGTTGGATAAGAAAATGCTGACCTTACAGAATGAGTTAAGAAGTACTCTCTCTGCTTCTATCTTCTGGGCAATGTCATAGAGAATTTGTATAATTTCTTTTTTATATATTTAGTAGAATTCACCATTGAACCCATCTGGACCTGGTGCTTTCTGTTTGGGAAAATTGTTAATTATTGATTCAATGTATTTACTTGATATGAGACTATTTGTGTTATCTATTTCTTTTTGTATAAATTTTGGCAGATTGTCCCTTTCAAGGAATTGATCCGTTTCATCTAGGTTCTCAGATTTGGGGACATAGTATTGTTCATAATATTTTTTATCTTTTTATATACATAGGTTTTATAATGGTGTTTTATTTTTAATTTCTGGTAGTAGTTATTTGTGTCTTCTCTTTTTTCTCAAGTAGCCTGGCTTGAGATTGATTGATTTTATTGCTCTTTTCAAATAATCAGCTTTTGTTGATTTTCTTTATTAACTTGCAGTTTTCAAGTTTATTCATTTTTACTGATTTTTTTCCCATTTCTTTTACTTTGGATCTGATTTGCCCTATTTTTCCAGTTTTCTAAAGTAGAAAGTCTATATTATTGGTTTTGTTTCTTTCTTTTTGCTTTTATATGCACTCAATGCCATAAATTTTCCTCTAAGCCCATTTTGACTGTATTCTACAAATATAGTTATATTTCTGTTTTTATTTAGTTCAAAATCTTTTTTATTTTTTAATTTAAAAATATCTTTTATTGAGATAAAATCATATGTACAAATTTTATTTTATTTTTATTGTTTTCAACTATTATTTTAGAATCTGGGGTACATGTACAGGTTTGTTACAAAGGCATATTGCATGATGCCGAGGTTTGGAGAATGAATGAATCCATCACCCAGGTAATGAGCATAGCACCCAATAGTTCTTCAACCCTTGTGCCCCTACTCCTCCTCCCTTTTGTAGTCCCCATTGTTTACTGTTCTTACATTTATGTTCATGTATACCCAAAGTTTAGCTCCCAGTTATAAGTGAGAACTGTTTTCTATTTCTCTTAGTTCACCTAGGATAATGGTTTCCAGCTGCATCCATATTGCTGTAAAAGCCATGATTTCATTCTTTTTCAGGGTTGCAAAGTATTTCACGGTATATATGTACCACATTTTCTTTATCCAGTCTCCCATTGATGGGAATCTGGGTTTATTCCATAGTTTTGCTATTGTCCATAGCACTGTGATGAACATATGGGTGCATATGTGTTTGCAGCAGAATGATTTATTTTCCTTTGATTATCTACCTAGTAATGGGATTGCTGGGTTAAATGGTAGTTCAGCTTTTCCTTCTTTGATAAATCTCCAAAATGCTTTTCACAGTGGCTGTACTAATTTACATTCCCACCAACAGTGTATAAGTGTTTCCTTTACTCCACAGACTTGCCAACATCTGTTATTTTTTTACTTTTTAACAAAACCCATTCTTACTTGTGTGAGATGGAGTCTTATTGTGGTTTTGATTTGCATTTCTCTGATGAATAGTGATGATGAGCATTTTTTCATATGTTTGTTGGCCACCTGTGTGTCTTCTTTTGAAACATGTCTGTTCATATCATTTGCCCACTTTCTACTGGGGTTATATTTTTGATTGTTGATTTAAGTTCCTTATGGATTCTGGATCTTAGACATTTATTGGATCCATAGTTTGCAAATATTTTCTCCCATTCTATAGGTTGTCTTTTTATGCCCTTGATCATTTCTCTTGCTGTGCAGAAGCTCTTTAGTTTAATTATGTCCTACTTGTCAATTTTTGGTTTTGTTGCAATTTCCTTTGAGAACTTAGTCATAAATTATTTGCCAAGGCCAGTATTGAAAAGAGTATTTCCTATGTTTTTATGGAGTAGTTCCCTACAAAATATTTTCATAGGATACTTCCTAGGATTTTTATAGTTTTATGTCTTGCATTTAAGTCTTTAATCTGCCATAACTTAATTTTTGTGTATGGGGATAGGGAAGGGTCCTGATTCATTCTTCTGCATAGGAATAAACAATTATCCCAGCACCACAGAATCTTTTTTCAATTTCACTTGAGATTTCTTCTTGATCCATGTGTTATTGAGAAGTATGTAGTTTAATCTCCAAGTATTTGGGGATTTTCTAGCTACCATTCTGTTATTGTTTTTTAGTTTAATTCTGTTACGGGCTGAGACATTGTATAATTTTTAAATACATTTACATTTTTAAGGTGTGTTTTATAGCCCAGTATGTGGTCTTTCTTGGTGAACATACCATATGAGCTTGAGAAAAATATGTAACCTGCTGTTGTTACTGGAAAGGAATTCCAATCCAGACTACAAGAGAGGGTTCTTGGTTCTCATGCAAGAAAGAATTTAGGGTGATTTTGTTAGAGAAATAAAGAAACAAAAGAATGGCTACTCCATAGGGAGAACAGCCCCATGGATGCTGGATGGCTGTTTTTATGGTTGCTTATTGATTGTATGCTAAACAAGGGATGGATTATTCATAAGTGTTCCAGAAAAGGAGCAGGGATTTCTCAGAACTTAGGGTTCCTCTTCCTTTTAGACCACATGTGGTAACTTCTGGACATTGCCATGGCATATGTAACCTGTCATGGCACCGTGTCTTTTAGCATGCTCATGCATTATAATTAAGGTATAATGAGCATCAAGGATGACCAAAGGTCACTTTTATTGGCATCTTGATTTTGATAGGTTTGGGCAGGCTTTTTCAGTATATTTTGTTTTATTAGTGGGATCTTTGTGACCTGTATCTTGTGTCAACCTCCTGTGGTTAAGAATGCCTGACCTCCTGGGAATGCAGCACAGAAGGTCCAAGCCTCATTTTTCTTTGGCTGTATTCAAGATGGAGTCACTCTGATTGAAACGCCTCTGACACTGCCATTGGATAAAGTAGTCTGTAGATGTCCATTATACAAAATTGATTGAAGGTGTTTGAGGTAGCCTAAATCTTTACTGGTTTTTTGCCTGTTGCATCTGTTCATTTTTTATAGAGAGGTGTTGAAGTCTCCAAATATAATACTGTATTCCTCTGTTTCCCCTTGAAGTTGTATCAGTATTTGCCTTACGTATTTTGATGCTCTGTTGTTAGATACATACACGTAAAGAATTGTTACATCCTCTTAGAGTGTCCCTTTATTATGTAATGCCTCTCATTAGCCCTGATAACTTTCCTCAATTTGAATTATGCTATATTTAAAATTAATATAGCTACTCCTGCTTTCTTTCGATTAGTACAATTGTAGTATATCTTTCACTATCCCTTTTAATCTATGTGTGTCTTTATATATAATGTGTAATCTATATGTGTCTTTATATATAATGTGGGGGTTTGTAGACAACATGTAATTGGATCTAGGCTTTTTGATACATTCTGGCAGTTCCTTTTAATTGATACATATAGATCATAGATATTCAAGTAATAATTGAGGTAGTTGATTAATTTTTATCATATTTCTTACTATTTTTTATTTGTTGATCTTGTTCTTTGTTCCTCTTTTGCTTTCCTCACTTCTTGCCATTTGTGATTTGAGAACTTCATATGATTACATTTTCTCTCATTTCTTACAATGTTGCTAAGTCTAAATATTTGTGTCTTCGTGAAATTTGCATGTTGAAGTAACTCCCTAGGTAGTAGTCTTAGGAGGTGGAGAGTTTGGGAAGTGAATAGGTCATTGGGGTAGAGCCCTCATGAATAGGATTAGTGTTGAAGGAAATTAAAGTATTTTCCCCAAAATATATTTATTTGGCATATTTTGAAATGGCTACTGCTTGGCCATCTACACAAAAGTGACTTTGCAAAGCTGTTGTAGTAAATGGGGAAAATTTGGATCTTTAGTTAATTTCCATTAATGCAGCCATGTCCCTTTCTCTTTCTATGTCTTTCCCAAAATCCAGGAGACATTGAGGGTCTGACACATTTAGAAGTCTGAAATGAAAAATGTATAATCTATTCTCTCTGAATGAGGCTTCAGGTACATAACAAGGCCAGCTTTGCCATCCAGACACTTCTCCCACCTCCTATAACCTGTTTCCTAGAATCTAGCAATCATTCTTTCTGTAACCTCAAAATGGTATATAAATTTCTGTGACCTATTGGGAAATTGGGTTTTCCTACAGAAGACTCATGTATGCACAGAAAATAAATTTGTATGTCCTTTCTCTTTTAATCAGTCTGCCTCATATCAGTAATTTTAAGCAAGTGTTTAGGGGATCAAGAGTCTATGGCTCCCACACCTCTCTATAGAAAAAGTGTTTTTTTTTAAATTTTCACTTCTTACAGAATTCTTTTTTCTTTATCTTTTATTTTCTATGATATGCTGGGGTGTTTTTTTTTTGTTGGGTTTTATTTGGTTGAGTTTTTGTGACTGTTTGTTTTCTTGGGGGCATATATTCTACTTGGTGTCCTCTGTGCTCCCTAGATCTGTGATTTGGTGACATCAGATTGAAACTCAGTCTCCATTCCTTCAAACATTGCTTTTGTTCCTTTCTTCCTTTCTTCTCTTTCTGACATTTCCAATATGTGTATGTTATACTCTTGGTAGTTATTCCATTGTTCTTCCATATTCTGTTCTGTGTTTTTTTAGTCTGTTTTTCTTTTCAGTTTTGTAAGACTGTGTTTTTGTATCATCGAGCTCAGAAAATTTTTTTCTCAACCATGCCCAGTCTAATAAGCTAATCAAAGTCATTCCTTATATTTGTTACAGTGTTTTCCATCTCTAACCTTTTTTTTTTATGGGGGTATTCTTAGAATGTCTGTCTCTGCTTGCCTTATCCATCTGTTTTTACGTGTTGTTTACTTTTTACACTAAACTCTTTAGCACATTGATCATGAGATTTTTGAATTCCTGGATTTTTAAATTTAAAATCATAGGATTTTTAATTCCAACATTCCTGCTATATCTTACTCTTGTTCTGATGTTTATTCAGTCTCTTCAAACTATGTATTTTTGCCTTTTAGTATGCCTTGTAATTTTTTATTGAAATGCAGATGTGATGTACTAGGTAAAAGGTATTGCCATAAATAAGCCTTTAGTAATATAATGGTAAGGTGTGAGGAGAAGGGACAGAATTCTGTAGTCCTATGAGTAGGTCTCAGTCTTCTAGTGAACTTATGCCCCTGGACTGTGAACTTCTGTCTTTTTCCCTTTTTACCTGGGACAGGATGGCTTAAGGGGTCTGGAGTTAGCTAGTTTTCTCCCTTCAGATATGTTAGACTTTTAGAAAACACCAGCAGATTAGACTGAAGCTGCTGGGGGAAGAGCATTTTAAGAATACAGTGCTCTAATGTATCTCAAAATGGTCTGTTTTCTTCCCCCAACTACCAGAAACATGAGATTTTTTTTTGCCAGTATTCACTGTGAGGACCCAGTAAAACATTCTGAGATAAAATTAGCACAGGTGTGCAGCACCCCCTATGATTGGCTCTTTCTGGAGTTTTAACTCAGGGAATTGTCCACATGAACCTTCAGCAGTTACTCAGTTACAGTTCATGTTTTCCTGCCCTAGCACTGGTTCTTGGGGATGTTTGCACTCCAAGTTGGGATTATCTGTATCCGCCTGTGTGTCTGATTGGGGGAGGCCGTTTGCCCTGGGACCTCACTTCTCTGCCAGATCTAAGAATAGTTGTTAATTTTTCAGTTTGTTCAGCTTTTTACTTGATGTCAGGAGAGAGTGACATCTTCTAAGCTCCTTACATGCCCATCAGAAACCAAAAGTCAGGGTAACTGAACCGTTTTTTAATTGGGTTACTTTTCTTCTTACTGAATTGGAACTGTTTATGCTGGCTTCGATGGTATGCTCTAATTTCAGAAAGAAAGTCATTCTACTTTGCAAGGCATGACATTTAATTATAACATTTAATTGATCTGAACATGATTAAGAAAGTGAATCATAAATGGTTCATTGGGGGTTATTTAAAATTTTAGATTCAGAGACTCAAATTTTAGGTGGATTGGGTTTTCTAAATTATTTTTATAAAAAGCACTCTGATTTTATAAGCCTTTTTTTCTTATACTAACTTTAATATTTTAGATCATGCTCTTTACCAGAAAAATAGTATATTGATAGTCACATTTGGTATCAAACCTAGTCTTTCTTTCTTTATCTTTTTCAATATGACTTTGAGATAAAAAAAATTCACACTTCTGAAGTATCAAGAGAATTGCCAGACTGGGTTGTTCTGTGATTATAATGAAAATAGTATGATCTCTTTGGGAGCAGCTCTTCTGGGAGAGGGTATAAATTTATCCTCTCTGAGCCATTGAGAGTCCTTTCTCTGCTTCACACACAGGCTACTGACATAAATTGAAGGGTGTCTAGTCCAGAATTTTGCTTTAAATAAATAAATAACCTTTCTTGGGTTATTGGCACAGTTAGCTCAAAAGAGCCTGCAAGGATGAATCTTAGTGAATAAATACCCTAAACTTGCTGTCCTCTCTCCCTCAGATCTCATAAGATGATCCCAAGAAAATGGCAAAGTATAAGGGAACCCATTCGTTCGGTCCATGTAAGTCAGCTGCCCAAGGCAGAGGCAGTATATCAGGTGCAGAATGGATCTGGAAGGCTGTGGCAGATTGTGTTTTCCAAAGATGGCTGCAGCAACATATCTTATCCAACATGCTCCTCTTACAGCATGACTTTGACGCTGCTCCCTATCAAGTAGTAAAATCTTTGCTTCTCCTCCTGAAACTTAGTGCATTTTTGTGAATGTCTTGACTCAATACAAAACAATAGGAGTGATACAGTATAATTCCTGAAGCTAGTTTCTAAAAATACATGCACTTCTACGTTGTTCCATTGACACAATTACTCTTGATATTCAGCCACTATAATACTAAGAACCCCAAGCAAAACCTGTGGACAGGTCCTTCTCAATAGGAACCAGAGTCCCAGCCCACTAGTCCTGCTGAACTCCCAACAGCCAATGCCAGCTTGCTAAACAAGTAAACAAGCTTGCCAGTCTCCAATCAAGCCACCCGACCTAGTGAGGTGTGCAGTGGAGATGAGGCCTCAGTGATGCCTGTTCAACTTACACATTTTTGAACAGAGTAAATAATTGGTTTTAATCCACTAAGGTTTGGGGTAATTTGTTATATAGCAATAGTAATTGAAACTCAAATGTAAGGCATTTGGCATAACATGATCAAGTTTCTGTGAAACAATGGCTCTTCATTCCCTTATATAAGTGGATTCCTTTTCTCCTATGTAACATTCATATCGTTCTACAAGAGGCAGATCTACTCTCTATATTTCCAATATAAAGATAAGATAAAAATAATGAAATCTAATCCACAAGTTAAACTGTTACTCAGAGTAAGCTCTTTTGGCTTGAAATATTTTAATTCAATGCAAGAATTGTCAAATCAATCAAGAGTAATCCTAGAGTGACTCACGTTGATTAGCAGTAAATTTATGTGTGTATCTATAGCAATTTATCACTGTGTTGAATTACTTCAATGACTATTGCTTTTAAAATTATGATTAGCACACCAAGGCAATGTCATGTCAAGGAAACGAGCCTTGTTCTTGACACATAGTATCTGTTTTACAAATGTTAGTTTTCTTGCCCATCTTCCCAAGGTGAAAATATGTATAAGAGTATTGTTCTCAACTTACGAGTTCAGCAGTAAACAGCTTACCTTAATTATTAGAGTTAGGAGAAATCACAGCAATTATCTGAAGCCTTTTATACCTTTCAAGAAGAGTAAAGATTAGGAATATAGTATCCCAGAAGGGATATGTTTTGACCATAACTGCTCGTTAGAATCACCTAGAGAATCTCCTCCTTCTAGTCCATTTTAATTTTTAATTGTTCTAGATGTGACCTAGGTGTTTCTGGTATTTTCTTAAAAAGATTCCCCAGGTGAATTTACAGTACTGCCATCACTGAGAACTAATGGGTTTAGCAAACTGGATAACACAGTGTTTTTTAAAACACAGACTATGTACTCAACAGGTAGCATTAAATAATGTAACATTGAATGAGAGACTTATTCTCAGTTTCATTTCAATCATTTAGATTAAATCAGGGAGAATGGCCAAAGTGGACAGATCAGTTGAGGTCAGGAGTTCAAGACGAACCTAACCAGCATGGTAAAACCCTGTCTCTACCAAAAATACAAAAATTAGTTGGACGTGGTGGCACATGGCTGTTATCCTAGCTACTCGGGAGACTGACGCAGGAAGATCACTTGAACCCAGGCGACAGAGATTGCAGGGTGCTAAGATCATGCCACCGCATGACTGGATAACAGAATGAAACTCCATCTCACAAATTAATTGATTAATTAATAAAGGAGAATGGTTAAACATGGTATTAGGTGTATCATTAGCTATTTTCTAATCCTTGCTAATCTTTAATAGAGCCAGAGTCTCCGACTTAGGGATGTTGACAGTGTCTAGCTTAATGAGCACTTAAATTATTTTGGTTTATATACATTTATATACTTTTCTCCTCACTATATTAATTTTACTAGTTAACTATTATTTTGGTGAGCAGATTTCCACTTAGGGTAAAAATATACATTTTATATGTCAGTTCCCATATTAAGTTGAAGAAACTTAATGAGTTTAAGAAAAAGTAAGTAATAATAGAACATTTGGTACTAGGATATGGCAAAAACAGTTGTGAAGATGTGACTCTAATGATCTAAGTATAGAAAACACTGGGTTAAGATTGCTGGGACAGCAAAGACTAGGCATCCGGAGATCACATCAGTTCCTACTCCATCAACATCAACTCACCACACTACCCAGAAAAACAAAATTCCTAAGTTGTTAATATGAACTTGATGTTGAAATTATAAAGTTGATACCTTTGAGGCACCTCGGGGACTTGTCACAACCTAAAATATTCATAAAATGCCTTCAACCAAGTTTTTGTGATCTTTGATGTGTCACTCTTTTGAAACATGATGGAACAAGCTGGGACTCAAAATGGAGCAATTATTCCAGTTTATTGGTACTGAAGAAAGTCGAGCAAATTTTGATATTAACTGATTGCATCTTACCTGTCTTAAATGTGACATGTTCAGACAACCATGTGACAGGTGAAATTGTTAATCAGTCATAAAAATTACAACTGTTTACAATGTTAGGGCCTGTTTTTGTATTTCAGTGGCTGCCAGTGCTTTCTGCTTCTTGGATGGGTAGTGTACATTAGTAACGATGGTGAACTTGATGCAGCCGTTTGGCATTGGTGGGGGCAAGGTTTAATTAATGTAATAAAAATGCAGGGTCGTGTCACCACCTATTTCTTCAGGAACCCTTACAGAGGAAAACACCAATGAGGTTCCAGAAGAAACTTACAGGTTTGACTGTTTTCAAGACATCCGGAGATGATTTACATGTAATGTCAGGGTTTGGAAGGTAACCCAGTGAAGGGATGAATGATTAATATTTGAGGCGCTGCAATAACAAGCTGTGTAAAGTGATTTAAAAAAAAAAGGACTGCCTATTCAACCCCTGTTCCAAATAGCCATCAAAGTGTAATTTTTTTTCTTAAACTGGAAAATTATGCTACTTGGCAGTCCAGTGGCAGCATTTGCATTGAGAGTGCTTACTATGGAATTTGGTTTTTGCTTATAATTTATTATATTAAAAGTTCATACAACATTTGCAATGTTCAAGAGGTTCTCCTAATTCCAAGGTTTATTTTAAACCTTGATTTTTAGCATGTGGTAAATATCATCTTGTATTTTCTGCCTACCTGTAATTAGTAATAATGTGTCTGCTTATTTATTTTTATCTGGCATGGGTTATCAAATCAGGTAGTTTTTTTTTTCTTTAGTGCAGAGTGATTTTGAAATTACACGAGAAATTCCATTCATGTCATCATCTAAGAAAATACAGGGGAAAAGTTACTAAGATCCTCTCCTATTGCGTTTGATACATACTGGATTTTCCCTTAGCATTTATTTCAAGGATGCTTTGGCTTACAAATCCATTTACTGTTAATACCTGTAACACATTCTGGAAATATGATTTGTTTTTTCCTAAGAGAAACTTATATGATTAGATGGACAAATAACTGAATAATAAAGTAATTCTAGCAAAGCTTAATAGATATTGTAAAAATACAAGAAAGAAAGAATGTTACTGTCATTAAGGTGTAAATATGAACTCAAAGTCAGCTACAGTGAACTTTTCATTTTCTGGTGACAGATAAACAATTTATGGATTAACTCTAACCCTGACATCTCTATCCCCTGCCCACCCCATTCAGCTACTTTTTCTTGAGTTATTCAAATAAACCGTGTTCTTACCTACGTTAGGTATTTGCACATGCATAAGTACCCTAGTGTAATACATTTTTCTCCCCGCTTTTCCAGGACAACTTCTGTTCACATGCTAAAACTTAGCTCAATGAACAGTTCACTGAAACCTCAAAAAGTTCTAGATTCCCCCAATATACTTTGAGTTTGTATTACATTATAATTTTACATTGATTTGTGTA
The DNA here is from genome assembly GCA_963574635.1 of Cheracebus regulus. Taxonomy (NCBI): domain Eukaryota; kingdom Metazoa; phylum Chordata; class Mammalia; order Primates; family Pitheciidae; genus Cheracebus; species Cheracebus regulus. The sequence goes on along the minus strand of CAUYQU010066503.1, from coordinate 25,367 downwards.
GTCATTTCATTAATGCCTGTCTTCCAACTGTAAGCTCTATGCACATGAGGACTGTTTTTTTTTTTTTCTTGCCTTCAGCATTTTATTTCCAACAACTAAAGTAGAGTAGTTACTTTAGAAACAGTTTTTGAATGAATGATCTTGTTTTTGATAGGTAGTGATTTGAAAAAAAGAACTCAATTTGTATGACTTAGGGGATCCTATCCTGCTTCTTACAGTCCTATTTAAGATACTGGAATAGGCCCTTCTCACTTTCAAAAATTATGGACAGCAGCATAGAAAAAAGCTGTGCTTTCTGGAAAATAGAATTACACTAGTGGGCTTTGAGTGGAACTTTTAAGCAAAAAAGTGATATGAGGAGAAGAAAATAAAGCTGTGAATTTGCACCTTCCCAGTTCTGGTCCATTCTGCTTGAGAAGGTAGAGAAAAGGAAGTTTCAGAAAATAATGCAATTTAACAGATAAGCTATTTTTTATTCAAAGTATTAGTGTTTCTAAGAATTTATCCGAAGATGGTTAGTGTTGTGTTACTTGAATTATTTTATAACCTAAATAACGGCAAATATGTTTCTAATTATTTCTAAATATTAGATATTAAGTTTATTTATAAAAAGAGTAAATAATCCATCGAGCACTATTTCATCACATTTCAACTAATTTTACTGAGGGTTGTTTTTTTTTTAAAACATTCCTGTCCCACACCCTTTATCACAATTAATTAATAACTAACTATATTTCTAACAATGACAGATAGATGAGGGAAAGAATTAGTTTTATGTAAGTGAATCTTCCTTTTGGAATATCTTTTTCCTTTTGTATTTTTTTCTTAAATGCCTCGGAATACTCAATTACATCTTGATAAGAAATTACAAGATATACTGATAACATTTTTAATTAAATTACCATTATTAAATGTTTAATTCTTGTGAAATAAGTTGGAGTTTAGAATTACATACATGTTACTTGACTTCTCCCATCTATAACCCTATTGAAAGCTGAGCGTTTAGGGATATAGTTGTCCATAATCATAAATACATTTTGGTAAACATTGTATTCCACCAAGAAATGCACAAGTCATAAGAGGGCAGCCCAGTTAATTTTCACACAATGAGCACACTCAAGTGACCAGCACTGAAAACAAGAAACAGAAGGTGACCAGCATCCCAGATGTCCTCATGGTGCTTCATCCCAAAATACCCTACCTCCAAAGGTAGCCACAATCCAGACTTCTCGCATGCTCGGTCATGATCATATACTCTTCCATCTGTTTTTTATCCTTAATGCTTTTGAAACTCAACCATGTTGATCTATGAGTTTCAGTTCATTCATTTTTGTGGCCTAATAGTATTTTGTTAAATAATTATTTCACTACGTATTTGTCCATTTTACTGTGATAGAGTTGCTTCTATTTTTAGCTATTATGACTAATAACTATAAACATTTTTGAAAATGTCTTTTGGTAAACAGATACATGCCATTCTTTAGGGTATATATTTAGGAATGAAATTGATGGATCATAAATTGTATGTATGTCTTGCCTTCGTAACTTCTAAACAGTTGTCCAGAGTAATTTTACCAGCTTACACTCCTTTCAGCAATAAGAGTTCCACTTTCACATCTTCAGCAGGACTTGGAAATATCTGTCTCTTTCATTTTGCTGTCATCTACACATGGCATATGCCATGTGATTTTATTTAACCTTTGTGGAATATACTTTCCAAATTTGTAAACATAACTTTTTCATACGTATATACCACCTTTTTACCCTGACTTGTGTCACATGTATATACCACCTTTTTTTTACCCTAGAGAGCAAGGGCCATGTGTTAGACACTTCTCTATCCTTGAATGAATCTAACGTAGCAAGCAGTGGATGTACTTTTGTTAAGATAAATCTCGCCTCTATGTCATGCTCTATTAAAAGGCCATAGAGAGTGGGAGAGAGATGGCATTAGAAGAGAAACAATACAAATATATTTTATTGATAGAGACAAAAAATGAGAGGATCTCACTTAGACTCTGTTAAATTTTATTCTCCATTTGTGTATTCATACACTCAACTCCATGTTGGGGCTGAAATAAAATGGTTTCCATTTCTACTTGTCTTAGTTAATTGCTTCCCTTTTCTACTGTGCAATGTAAAAGTGTAATTAAAAATTATATTTCCTCTTACTGAATTTCTTTAGGAAGATGGCTTCATTTTTTATGATATAGCTGTTTCTCTCTTCACCCATCAGTGCTCAAAGTGAACAGAAGTCACAAGTCCAACACCAAACTCTTCCATACTCCTTCAAAAAACAAAGCCAGCCATTGTGCCTAAAAGGTGTATCCAGATATGTGAGGACATAAAGTCCTGTCACAATTCTCTTTTACCCAGATGCCTTCAAGTAAGCAAGTAAAGGTTGGCAAAAATAACAACCTTACTCCAGTGCCTTAGATGGCATTTAATAGTTACAGGTCTTCACTGAAACCAAGAAATTTCTATAGAAATGCATATACTCCTGTGAGTATATACAGCCTGTAAAACCTGAAGAATTTCTAAAGGTCAGCAAGCTTTGAAGATTTTTGTCCTAGGGTTACATTTCCAAATAACCCTAGGAGAAGGTGAGGGAAAAAGGGAAAGAAAAAAGTTTTAACTTGATGAAAGCAAAACATGCAAGCTTAACAGTTTCTAGATTATCATTTAATTACAGCCATCAATCACTTCATGTCTGTCTTCTTCCAGATCTCACGACTCTCATCTAAAACTATACAATCCAAGTACAGAGAATATGTTACCCATTAAGAATCGTAAAGATGGGAAGCAATATTTAAGAAATTACCCTACAGAAGATTTTAGAAAATTACCTAAAGATAGGATATTAGAATTCATCTTTCAATATATACTACAAAAACTTAAGACTAAAACTTTTCATTTAATTAATAAGATAAACATTACGTATTGCTTCTTCCTCTTTACCAGTTCAGACATAAACTGGTGATCATTTTCAAAGGGCTTTTCTTTCCAAATCATTTTATTACAAGTCATATTTTTACTAATGTGTGAAACTGGCTTGCAGTTAGTCATTTTATGAACACAATTTTACATTCTTTTAAAATGAGGTCCATTTAACTTTGAGCTTTTAGAAATACATTTGCTCCATTAATTAGCTATTGAGGAATGCCACCAAATGTCTTTAAGGACAACTGTTACTATTATTTACTTTTGTGGGGGTAGGGGAAAGAGTCTCCCTCTGTCACCCAGGCTGGAGTGCAGTGGTATGATCTCAATCTTGGCTCACTGAAACCTCTGCCTCCCAGGTTCAAATGATTCTTGTGCCTCAGTCTCTTGAGTAGCTGGAATTACAGGCGCACACCATCATGCACAGCTAATTTTTGTATTTTTAGTAGAGATGGGGTTTCACCACATGGGCCAGACTGGTCTCGAACTCTTGACCTCAAATGTTCCACCCACCTAAGCCTCCCAGAAATGCTGGGATTACAGTCATGAGCCACTGTGCCTGGCTAGCTGTTATTTTTGAGGTTTGAAAGATTATAATTTCTTCTTATTGAGGGGTTCATGTTTTCATGCTGACTGTCCCTAACTTCTGCATCCAAGGAATTAAACAGCTTTAGGCTTTTTAAGCTCCCGTGTGTTCAGAAAAGTGTTTCAACCATGGTAATCCCCTTGTCATGCTGCATTTATCTCCCACTAGATACCCACATGTATCCCTCTTCTTCTCAGGCAGATAATTGCAAAGGGGTTGGAACCAGAGAAAAGAGTTGAGCTGGTGCTGAGCAGCGAATATAAAAAGAATTGTCACCCTAGTGGAAGTAAATAGACTCTGAGACTGTAATCTCTGTCCTTATTTATTTTTGAAATCATAAATGCCAAGGGGAAGGCTTGTTGTTTATTTGGCTACAGAAATCTTTGACTGCAATCATGTATGCTTTCTAAGTTGTTTGTCTTTGCATACATTCCATTGCAGCAATCTTCTCTCTTATACCACCTTGGTTTGCTCCCTAAATAGTTTTCATTGCATTGTTGTTGTTTTTTGGCCATAGACTTCAAAATTCTTTGTGTTTTTAAAATAGCAGTGTATTCATTACCTGTTTTTCCAACAGAGTTCATCTGGTGATTTAATGATCAGAAACATTCAGCTGAAACACAGTGGGAAATATGTTTGTATGGTGCAAACAGGAGTGGACAGTGTTTCATCTGCTGCTGACCTTATAGTAAGAGGTAAAGCATTAATGACTCCTTGAATTTGTAACTTCATATCTTAACAGCATCCCTTACTCGAGGAAAAACCATGATGAGATAGTATGTGAGCATAGGAGTTATAACATTGATTAAATTCCTACCCCCATAGACCACAGAATATGACAATAAGGGTGGATGCTAATTCAAAGAAATAAAAATCTCAACTCTGCCCTTCAAATAGCTCTTACTGTAATTGGCATTCCACAGCTGCTGCCAAGCTGATGCGTTTTTGAGCATGTCATTAATTCAGCGATTGTATTTAATTTGAGAGAGAATATTGTACAGTGTGTTTGCTTCCAAAAGAATCAGGATTTGAGAATAATTGCATATGGGACAATTTTCTAAAAATAGAAAAAAATGTATCAGGATGCCTGAGAATATTTGTTCAGAATGCCTGAGAAAATTTGCCAACCTGAGCTGCTGTCCAGGGTGCTGATTTGCTACTGGGCTGAAAAATGACCAGAGTGCATCATAGAATAAAACACATCTAGATATCAAATTGGGAACTACAGAGATACACCAGTGGATTAAAGGGAGAGGCATCACAACAGGAGCAAAGGATATTGAATTTGGAAAGGTAAAGAATCCTGCTGAACAGAGGTTTTTAAAAGTGACTGTCATCTGCAGTCATAGAGTATTATGGTTTGGGAATTACTGCCTCACATCTAAATTTAAGATCTAACAACAGAAATGTGGGGGAATAGAGGGAAGTAGTTGTTTTGTTGCCAGGTAAATGGCCTTTTCCCTAAGTACTTTTGAAATTAGGATAAGTCAGAGATATTGAAGTGGTGTTGTGACATTCTCTTCTCTTTGATAGGAGGGTGACATTTATGGAATTGCTACCCAGTGTTTGCATTTTTGCCTTTTCTAGGTTCACCTGGACCACCAGAAAATGTGAGGGTAGACGAAATTACAGACACAACAGCCCAACTCTCTTGGAAAGAAGGTACAGACAACCATAGCCCGGTTATATCCTATTCTATCCAGGCTCGGACACCTTTCTCCGTGGGTTGGCAAACCATCACAACAGGTAAAGGGGGAGAGGCATATATCATCTGTGCACATATTAATGTATTTCAGGTCAATGCTAAAGCATGTAGACTCTTACCTCTTAAATATTCTTTTGCAGTGCCTGAGGTCATTGATGGGAAAACACACACAGCTACTGTAGTTGAGTTAAATCCATGGGTGGAATATGAATTTCGGGTTGTAGCCAGTAACAAAATTGGAGGTGGAGAACCCAGTTTACCCTCAGAAAAAGTAAGAACTGAAGAGGCAGGTTAGTGTTTTTGTTTTCTGAGTAATGGGTTAATAGATTTCTGTGGATGTGTACTTCCATTTTCCTTGGCCCTGAACTCCAGGCCAGCAGGAGGTTGGCCTCAGTAATCCGTTGTTGCAATTATCTGACCTGTCTAATGGCAGAACTGGCATATGGCATTTGTCAAAAGAAACACATGTAAGTGATTCTGATGTAGTGTGACATTTCCAAGAGTTCAGTCCATTGTAAATGATCATTAGTGCATGTTGAGTAAATATGTTTTTGTCACTTAAGGTTATAATTATTATCTGACATAGTTACCCTGTTAACAGGGGAAGTGCTGTTTTCATTTATAACAAGCATTGACAAATTGGTAGGATAATGACATTTGGGAGTTCTGCTGCTAGGAAATCTCATTCTGCCACCAAGCTTAGTGAAGGAGCTTAAGCAATTGATAAATAGGTATATTATGTCACTTCAAGTGTTGAATTAAGAAAGAATCATTGATAAGAATCTCCATGTGGGACAACTATTCACATAGACCATAAGACTGCTTTTATTATTCTAAAAATATCCTAGCATCAAAACTCAAACTTAGAAAGTATACATAACCTCACATTATAGGGACAGCTGAGACCTAAAGACTTGCCTTTTCAGAATCTATAATATTAGTTAATATCAACTAAAATGAAGTTTGAAATAGAGCTGGTATATCACTTTAGAAACTTAGCTAAGATTGAAGTCATCAAATGTGTTTCAGTAATTTTCATGATGCTGTTTTATTCAGAGCAATGCACATCATGTTTATGCTAGGAAATATGAGAAATAGAGGAACTGTGCTTTCTCTCATGTTCTGGTCATTTGTTCACACAACACATATTTTAGGGAGCATCCTCTTTGTGCTCAGCACTTTGTAGATGTTGCAAGTATAGCTGTGAACATACCAAGGACCACTTTCATGGTACTTATATTCTAGTTCTGCCATGGGGTTCACTAAGCCTAAAGTTCTCAGTGTAAGTCAGAATCTGATGCCCCTGTGAAGTTTATAAATAATATCTCAAAACAAGATTTAAGGGTTTGAGTCTGGATCATCCTTATGTATAGCCAATGTTGTTCTCAGAATTACATCCTACTTGGAACAGTCACAAGCTAAACATTCATGCTGGATTGATTTCCCATCATCTCCGATAAATCACTTTTTCTTGTTTCATTAACTCTCATACTAGCAAAGTATCTTCCAACTTGGTCATGTTTTTATTACTATTTGATAAATTTAGAATTTTTTGTGATTTCATGTAAATATCTTGTTTGATAATCTCATAAAAATACATATATGTATATGAAATGTACATAAACACACTTGTGTGTGAATAATGTGCCAATGATGAAATTATTTTAAATATTAAAAAAAAACATTGCATTGTCTATGAGGTAAGTATTACTAAATGCAAGTGCCATTTCATCTCTGTTTCTCTGACCCATACAGTTCCAGAAGTGCCTCCTTCTGAAGTCAGTGGAGGAGGCGGAAGCCGGTCTGAACTTGTGATAACCTGGGATGTAAGTGTTTGGGCAGCATCTTTCCCATCAGGGTGTTGCTGTTCCCATGATCAATATAGCTTCCTGTGTGGTGGTGTCGACTGATGGTGCAGGTGGTGGTGGTGGTGCTGGGGTGTGGCTGATGGATGCTGCTGCTAGTGGTGGTAATATAGGTGGTGGTGGTAGTGGTGGTAGCTCTAGTAGCTAATATTTTTTGATGCTTTCTCTGAGCCACCCACTGTTCCTAGCATTTAGCATATATTTTCCTTATGTCATCCTTGCAACAATTCATAGATGAAAATACTCAGGCTCGGAGATAAGAAACGATTAGCCCAAGATCACGAGGATGGTAGACATATGGATGAGTCATGTTGTGGCTGTTGCCCCTCAAACTCCTCTTATGAATTTCCATGCAGCTGTGCAGCCCCCACTGGTGAAGTCACTTATTCCAGCAGGTGCTTGAGTCTGTTTCTTTCCTAGCCATTCTCTCAGCCCTTGCTTTACATCATCATTAGGAAAAAGGTTAATTAACGTGTTTTAAGTCAGAAAGTACTAGAATTACCTGCATTATTTAAAGATGTTGATGATGTGTCAATAAAATTTTTGACATGACTCAAGTATAGCTTTAAGTTTATTTCATTAATATATATTTCCTTTTTTTTTTTTTGAGACAGTCTTGCTGTGTTGCCCAATCCGTAGTGCAGTGGCTTGATCTTGGCTCACTGCAACCTCTGCCTCCTGGGTTCAAGTGATCCTCCCATTTCAGCCTCTCAGATAGCTAGGATAACAAGCACATCCGACCACTCCTGGGTAATTTTTGTATTTTTAATAGAGACAGGGTTTTGCTCTGTTGGCCAGGCTGCTCTCAAACTCCTGACCTCAAGTAATCCACCTACCTTGGCCTCCCTAAGTGCTGGAATTACTGGGATGTAATTTGTTAATTTATAAATTAGTATTTACTTCCTTTTTTTTTTTTAGTTTTACCCTATTGTGCTTAATCAACATTTCAATGTTTCTTCCCATAAAGTTCACGTTGAGTTAGATAATTTTTATTTGATTTAAGAGATCAGATATTTTCAACTGAAAGTATACCTTATTAGAAACTCATAGTTGAGCCATAAGGTGATCAGCTATCTGAATAATCACAGAAAATTCCAGTTCATTATCTGGATGGCAATGAAATGGTAGCATATGTCTGTTTAAAAGCAGCTGACACAACTCTCCTATTGATGCTTTTCTCCTTTTTTTTTATCTAACTGCTTAATACAATGTAGATGATTATTTGATAACTTTTAGAAATGCCTGTGGATTACAGCTCCATTCATTTTTGCCTTGCCCTTATGTGTAAGGGTGATTGAGTATGTCTTTCCTTTATAGCCAGTCCCTGAGGAACTACAGAATGGTGAAGGTTTTGGGTATGTTGTTGCTTTCCGCCCTCTTGGGGTTACCACCTGGATCCAGACAGTGGTGACATCCCCTGACACCCCAAGATATGTCTTTAGGAATGAAAGCATCGTGCCATATTCACCATATGAAGTTAAAGTGGGTGTTTATAATAACAAAGGTGAAGGACCATTTAGCCCAGTGACAACAGTGTTCTCTGCAGAAGAAGGTATGGAAAACATGACTGTGTATCAGTTCCAACCTAATAAAAACTATTTGTGCTCCAAAAACTGATTTGGAGTCTCTTTGTGACTTCAAATACATTTATTCCAAAGAACAGTGATCCAAGTAGTAGTTAGATTCCCAGTGTAAGTCATAAAGATCAATCATAAATGACTTGAAGTCTAAGACTTAATGGATAGTTAGAGGATATAACAGTGAAAGGAAGATTAAACCTCGGGACCCCAGTTCACTAGGTCAAAAGGAAACGCGACCCCAGTTCACTAGGCCAAAAGGAAACAATTAAGCTGAAAGCCAAGTCATGAAAGAAAATGCCTTTCCTTTTGTTCCTAACCAGCTAGCTACAGCAAAAGGTTAAATCTCTCTACAGGTGGCTACTCTGTGTTTGTCTTACCTAATGTAAAGTGCTGATCTACTGAGCAGGAGACCTAATTGACTAGTTTCCTATCTGCTTGTTTTCCCTTGCAACATGTGGATTACCATACCCTTCCTCTTTCCACTCTAGCCCACTCTCAATATTACATACCTCAAATTTACCTTTAGAAATGGACATAGACCACAGACTGTGTCTGCGAACCCGTGATTTTTTTGTTTTGTTTTGTTTTTTTCCTTCTGGGCATGTCCTTAACACCTTGGCAAAATAAACTGCAAAATTGATTGAGACCTGTCTCAGATCGTAACTATCAGTTAAAAATCTGTTTATGAAGAGTACTTCCTAAGTTCCAGCTTGTGAAGCAAGGAAAACCACAGCCTCATCTTGGGGTCATAAAAATATACCCCTTGGAGCTACCCTAGACCTAAGTTGTACAAGGGTTCCCATGGCCTAAGAAAAGGATGTTAGTAGATTAAGAGTCAGGAACAACAATATCTCATTCAACAGATGTGCAATGTACAGGTTTGAGGGATGTGAGTTCCTGCTGGTAAGAGATATAGACGTACTTCACTCTGAACCCATTCAATTTATTTGTTTTCCTTTTATGCCTGTCCAAGATATTGAGACATCTACATCTTGTCTTATGTCCACTTTAGAAAACAATAAAGGTAGAAAAAATATATGAAATTGTCATTTCATAGATCAGCAAAAACTATTGGCTGTCTTGTGTAGTTCTACCAAAAAAACAAAAATTGGTAGAAACTAACGTGTACTGAAGTTTTACCATCTGCCAGACATGACCTAATTTGAAATTTCAAATGAAGAATGAAATGTAGGCACTATTATTTCCCATTTACAAATGAGAAAATGGAAGCCTTGTAAAAGAGAGTAATAAATTTGCCAAAATTCCTAGGAGTGAGTGGTACAGCCAATATTTTAACCAGGGGCCTTTGCCCTTAACCATTCTGAGCTCATGAAATACATCAGTGTCTCTTCTATCCTCCTGATAGTAAGTGGCAAAAAATGGTCTGCAGTTGTCATTCCTAAGAATAGTAAGTAGAGTTGATTCTTCTTCAGATCCCCACCCCTATTCTTGTCTTCTCCCTTTCCATTGAGTTCTGAGAGGGATTTTTCTAAAGGATTCTAAGAGTCTTTGCAAAAAGAAGAGTCTTAAATTCATATCCAGACCTCACTTCCAAAAGCTGCCAGGGATTGCAGGGGCAAGTCAGGGTTTTGGGAGTGATGGCAGTTATCCAGGGAGTTTTTGGACACTGTCTACCTGTGCATCCAGGACCTAGGTGCTGGCAACTGGAAAAGAGGGGCAGCCACAGCCTCTTACCCATTCTTGACTCCCTCATTTTCCTTCTCCTGTTACCATTTTTGCTCCCACCGAAGAGTTAGCTAAAAGTCTGCTCAAACATGAGAAATGAATTGGGCTTGCCTAAGAAAGAAGCAAAAGATTTCTGTGAAATCTACAGGGCATCTGTGAATCCCAGGGAGAGTTACACAGCAAACCCCACAAATAATTTTAATCAGGAAGCCCTTGAACCTCAGAAAATGGTCTGCTCCTCTAGAGCAGCTGCACTGGATCAGTGGGCTCCAAGTACTCCCCGACTCTCCAAACCAAGTTTCAAATTCTCAGAGAAAGTCCAAGAGACCCCAACCTTAGACCAAGAATTCATCTCAGCATCAAGCCACTTTGGCAGAGAAGCAGGATCATTTGACAGAGAAATGCACCTAAGGGAGGGGAGACTCCTGCTCAGAGCTGGGCCCTGAGAGGGAAGAACCACTGTGAACTCCATAGGACCTCAACAGTGCTTATTACAAAGGGGATCTTCTTGCTGTATAATAAGCCACCTGCATGTCTTAACTACTTATTCAAAAGAGGATGCCATCCACCACATTTCAGTTGTCCCTTCTTTAGGCTTCGCTAGAGAAGGTACTACTCAGTGTTTATTGTGTAAATGAGCTTTACTTGACCTAGATCTTTGTTTGGCAAAATGAAAACTAAGTAGCATTTGTGGGCAAAGAAGTTTCTATGCAGTAAGAATGAGGTGTAGGGAAGGAAATAAAGACAAGGTGAGGAGAACAAAGGGGAAAAACAGGAAGAAGAGGAAGATGACAAGAAAGATGTACAAGGGAGAAAAGTACAAGTTGTCACAGCTATTTAGCAAGGAAAAGCCTGTGGCTATGATGCCATCTTTTCCTAAGAAATGGAAATGGACCAACATCTCTATTTTCAACATATGGTGCCAGAATATTTCATACAATTTTCAAATATGTTAAAATGCTTTTATAAAAATAAGAACATTAATATATGTTTTAAACTGCCAAAATTATCATAGTATTTCAATTTCCATTTCTGAACAGAGCCTACAATGGCCCCATCTCAAGTCTCTGCAAATAGCCTATCTTCCTCAGAAATTGAGGTTTCATGGAACACCATTCCTTGGAAGTTGAGCAATGGACATTTACTGGGCTATGAGGTAATTTCTTTTCAAATTAAATCATGTATGTATATTACCATACTACTTTGTCTCCTTGCACTTAAAAATCCTTAACAACATCTTATTTGAAGTCTGTCTTTAGTTGAACTTTTTTTATCAACACATTGTTTTATTTGATGTTCAATGTATACTGAATTTAACCAGGTGAATGAAAATGTTAGTTGGAGTAGAAAAGGAACAAAAAAAGAGTATGAAATGAAATCATGTATCATGTGAGCCAAATATTTTAGATGAGTTGACTAAAAAATAAGGGTGAGATTGAACTGCAGTATTAAGTTCATAGAGTATTTTTGTAAACAGGAAGTCACTGTCCTCCAGCTCTTTGTCTTACTTTCTTGGTGACTGTTACACTGTAGGGTTCTTTCATAGGTCCTAGAGAAGTCAGCTGTCTGTAACATAATTCGAGCCATCAAAGACCTCTCTCCTTAGTGAAATAAAATGAAACATCTAAAAGAGAGGATAATGTAAGACTAAATATAATGAAGGTCTGACTAGGTCACCCAAACAGGAAATGTTTGAGTTGTCAAGAAGGATAGGACATCTTGGAAGTCTTTATAAGGGTAATAAGGTTTAACAGGACTTTCAAGAGAAAGTAAGTAAAAGTGGAGAAAGTGGAAAACATTCCAGATTGAGCATGGCATGTTGGAAAAGCAGAGGGATAGAGGCCCCACCTACAGAAGGTTCCTGTTTGGAAAGGTGACTATAGATAGACACAGAAGGACCAGGTCACAGGTGGCTTTAAAGGCTAAGAAGAATCCCTTGGTCTGGGTCCCATATTTAGTAGTGAGCAGTTAGAAGAAACTGGGAGCAGTGGAGCTGAGAATTGGCAAGATAAATAGAATTCTAAGAAGATTTTGCCAACAATGACATTGTGGGATTCATAGTTGTGATTTCATCCCACCCACAGCTGTCTTCTTACGAAGCTTCCCTCCAGGCTTCCCTGAGGAAGCTTGTAACTCCTGAGTCAGTGGCAGGCTTACATGGGCAGGTTTGCATCACAGGGCCATGTGTCCCTCCACTTACCAACACACCTTCAAATGAGGGCTTCATGGTGGCCTCTTGATCAAGTGTAAATGCTCTGTGGACTGAAGCCTAGCAAGGCAGATTCTTATTTGAGATATTTAAATAAATAAGGAGTTTATAGTTAGTGAGTGTAATGCAGTAGTGTGTCAGATTTAGGGCACAGTTCAAACTTCCCAAACTAAGGCCATAGACAGGCAGGACAAAGCTAATCTGCAGAGATGAGATACACTCCCATGCAACCCTAAAGAATGGAGGAGACAAGGGCCCATGGAACCTTCAAGAGGGCATAATAAGCCAGGTGTGGTAGCTTGTGCCTATAATCCCAGCACTTTGGAAGGCAAACACAGGAGGATCCCTTTAGCCCAGGGGTTCAAGACCAGCCTGGGCAACTTAGTGAGACCTCATCTCTACAAAAAATACAAAAATTAGCCAGGCATGGTGGCACATGCCTGTAGTCCTAGCTACTTGGGAGGCTGAGATGGGTGAATTGCTTGAGCCCTGGAGGCCGAGGCTGCAGTGAGCCGTCATCATGCCATTGCACTCTAGCCTGGGTGACAGAGTGAGATTCTGTCTCAAAAAAAACTGGGAGCAGCCAGAATAAAATAGCTCTTTGACAGTCATTCAGTTCTCAAATGACTTGGCTTTATTATTTTTTATAATGTTACGTTGAGGTTCTTTTTAATAAATTATTTTCATAATTGAAGTTCCTTGAGAGAGTTTCTGTTCCTTGCAACCGAACAAGCATTGACTTGAATTAATACTAACAAATTAAGAAAAGAAAGGATAGGGAATAGAGCAATGAGGTTCAAAGTATGGACTGTGAACCCCCTAGAGCAGAATTACTTGAAGGTATTATTAAAATTGAGCTCCCACAACTCTCCCAGGACCCATTCAATCCAAACATTTAGGACTGGGTCTTATTTGTATATATTTTTAGTAAGTATCTGCAAGGAAACATCTTCTTCCACACTTAAACATAATAAACACTGGTCTTGATACAGAGAAGCCTGATCAGAGACAGAATAGTCCAGACTTAAGGAAGGGAAAGGAGTATGAAGAAGTAAAACACTACATAAATACAAGAGAACAACTTGAACAACATCTTAAAGGAAGCCAAGAGCAGCTGGATGAAAGATTCATTTAATTCCGTCACAATGGATGTAAGCAATGAAAGATGATGGGAAGCCCACAGTAGCTCCTTCATGGTTAACGAACTGGCAGTGGCATTGGCAATGAGGTAAAGGTACGTGGGATGGAAGGAGCACAGCTGTAAGGGAGTGTGACTCTGAGGCTAGTCCCATAGCAAATCCCAATTCTGCCACTTACCCTTTGTGTTTGGAAAGTTATATAAACTCTTTGAGCCTCATTTTCCTCACTTGTAGAATGAGGACACTAATAGGCCTAACTCATCAGGATATTGGGAAGCTAGGATAAGATTAGTTATGCAATGAGCTTCTCATAATTTTTGGCTCATCATAATAAGTAGTAGGTGTGAGCCATGACTCAGAATAATTTTTGAGATATGACTGTATCTATTTCCCCCCAGTAAATATTTGGTAGCAAATAATTGACTGTAAGCTACCTTAACTCAAGGGATTATGCCAAAAGCTATCAAAAGGAGTGGCCTACAGGATGCTTCCCTTGCTTGCTTTGTTTCAAAAGTTCAGGTCATTAGGGAGATTGTTCCACGTTTTTTGGAGGGTTAGAGGAGAGAGATTGCCACTGAGGAAAACATAGAAGAGAGATTTCTAATGATGTTGGAAGAAATAAATGTCTGAAGCTTACAAAGCCTCCTAGGGCCTATATATTCCTAAGGCAGTACCCAGGTTGATGGCAAGGCCATAAAAGTGAACGACTGTTTCCCACACTCAGCAGTGACTTCCCACTCAGCAAACATGGCCTCCAGCTGCTAGAATTAACGGGCTCAAATCAAACGCAAAAATAAGTAATCTTGGGAGCTTTGGGAAGGGAGCTCCAGGAATGAACGTGGCTGAATCTCCCATTGACTGAGCAGGATATGGGATTCAATGCTAGATCAAATTTATTTAAAGAATGTAGTTGAACACATATGGCACTCCTCAGATGGGAGACTGACATACACACTCACCATGAACAACTTTGTCCTTTACAGATATCATGACAGGATCATAATTTTGACCTGGTCTTAACTTGTAAAATACTTAAGAAAAATAAATGGAAGAATATACGTGAATGGCTTGTGGAATTCCAAGCAGAACAAAAGTGTTAGCAGTCACTGGTGGTTGTTGGATGGCTTAGGGGCAGGTAGATGTTGATTTTTTAATATAGTCATGTACTACATAATAACATTTCAGTTTAGGACAGACCGCATGTACAACAGTAGTCCCGTAAGATTATAATACCGTGTTTTTACTGTACCTTTTCAATGTTTAGGTATGTTTGAATACACAAAAATGTACCATTGTGTTAACAGTTGGCTACAGTGTTCAGTAGAGTAACATGCTGCACAGGTTTATAGCCTAGGAGCACTAGGCTACACCATCTAGTGTAATTGTGTAGTAGATTGTACCATAGAGATTTGCACAAGTGCACTCTATGATGTTCACACAGTGCCACAACTAATGATACATTTCTCAGAACATATCTCTGTCATTATGACACATAACTGTATATAAATTTAAGTTGATAAGGAGTCATCCAGATAAGGATATTTTATAAGAAAGTAGAATTACACCATTATTGGTCATGCCAGGATAGAGAGTTTAACTGAAAGATAGAAAATTTTAAAATCCCCATGTAGCCATCATAGTGAACAGTTAAGTCCACACCATTTTAGAATTAGAAAAACCTGTGTTCAGACCTGGTAGGTAGAATATAAACTCTACAAGGGACAAGGAACTTGGCCTTTTTGTTCCTCAATCTATAAGTACGTGGAGCAGTATCTGACATCTAGGAGGCATGCAAAAAATATATGTTGATTGAATAAATGCAGTTTGGCCTCTGCTACCCTGTTGCTGTATGCTCTTGAGCAAGTTGTTAAAGCTCTCCAAGTCTCAGTTAAATTAGAGATAATAATAACTCACAGCATTGTTTGCAAATTAAATGAGATAAAGCAGCAGTTGTCAAAATGGCCCAAAGAGACTTATGGGTTTCACTTTTCTCTGTTTTAAATATTGGGCTTTGGGATGAGATTGTACTGAAGAAAAAAAAATAGTGAAGTAAAATATAGTAATATAGCACAATCCCAGTGTGAGACCCAGTGGCCACCGTTTCTAATGCTTGCTGATGTTGCCATCAAAGCGAGACACAGAAAGATGAGAAGAGCTATGGGAAAATGGGGCTTTCTTGAAATTAATTACAGGTTGAAATACACTGCCGCTTGCCTGTTTGTGTAAAGAGTAGCAAATAGAATGTCCAAATGTAGCATGAATACAGTATTGAAACAACGATTAAATATTTCTTCGCCAAATGCTTGGTAAGTATAAAGCGAAATGAAACAAGCAGAAAGAAGTACTAATTGGGAAAATGTTACAAAATAATTTATGTAATTATACCAAGATAAAAATATGTCTTTTCTTCGTTTCAGTGATGATTTAAAAATTAACCTTGGTGGGGAGAAGGACATGGCAGAGTATTTAATTATCAGTCATGTGGCTAACTTTCTGGGTTGCAGTTTCCCCAATTTGGCTTTAAAATTGTTAATAGCTCCTGCCTTTCTCTCATCTCAGTGAGGGTTGATCATGTGCCATGTGACATGCTGAGCACACATCATCATTAGCATCTAGACTAATTTTCTTTCTGATTTGACCAAGCAGCAGTTGAGAAGCTCATTTCCCTGGGCTCCAATTTATTTCATCAGCTAAGCTGTTTCACTCAGGCTCAGATCTTTTCTGTTGCCCTTTTGGGTAGGAACAAGAGACACAGACATGATGAAGAAAGGCAGAAGCCTTTAAGCCCATGGATCCTGGGTGCCTGAGGAATGAAAGCTCCCACGTTCTAGTGCAGTATCTACAATCCATTTCTTTAAAGTCTTTCTCTCTTTTGAAAAAAACCAAATTTGGGAGAATGGTATTGATAAATGATTAAAACAAGACTACACTTGCGAAGTGATACAGATTAGCATATTTTGGAGGAATCAATCAATTTTTTTTTAAGTTTGGCAGAACATAAGTAATGTGCCATAATAGAATGCTAGTCTTAAACTTCATTGATGCCTTCTTCCAGCCTCCTGTTCCAAACAGCTGTACAGAATGTGTTTAGTTCCTAACATCTCAATTAGAATGAAAAAAGATGTAGGCCTGGTGTTGTGGCTCATACCTGTAATCCTAGCACTTCGGGAGGCCGAAGTGGGTGGATCACCAGAGGCCAGGAGTTCAAGACCAGTAGGGCCAACATGGTGAAACCCTGTTTCTACTAAAAATGCAAAAATTAGTGGGGCATTGTGGTGGGCACCTGTAATCCCAGCTATTTGGGAGGCTGAGGCAGGAGAATTGCTTGAACCCAGGAGGTGGAGGTTGCAGTGAGCCGAGATCATGCCACTGTACTTCAGCCTGGGCAACACAGTGAGACTGTCTCAAAAAAAAAAAAAAGAAAAGAAAAGAAAAAAGATGTGAAATATGTGAATACTTTTTTTTAACACTATGAAGATCCCACTGGAATAAAAGATGTATGCATTAGGTCTAAATGCCTGCAATTGGGCAAAGAATTCACTCTAACCCAAGTCTAATGCACATGGGAAAATAGGATACAGACAGTTGAGGCATACTGAAATAAATGTAAGACAGGCAAAAAAAAAAAAAATGCATTCAAGTGAGTATAATGCAGACTTTTGAAGAGGGTCAAAGGTTTGGAGAGAGCAGTAGCCATAGCCTTTTGTGAGTGAAGATTGCCCAAATGGTGCTGTATTCTTTATTAGGCAAAGATAGTCCCTACCAAGTAGTGACTCAGCATTGGGGAATGCAAGGGAATAAATATCTCAGCCTCTCTCTCCTCCCATCCTCCCACCACCAGCATCCTGCAAGCTACACCCAGCGAGAAGCTGCAGGGCAGAGGAACCAGTCTGATGATAGTTCATCCCAGTCAGCTGTCCTAGGGGCTGAGAGCAGAGTGAAGAAGAGTGGAAGACAGATCTGGATTTGTCTTCCTAAAAGACCTTTAATGCGTTTTTACCTGCTTTCTATTTATTTAAATGTGTCTGGTTTAACTGCTAAATTAAAATATTTGTCTTTGAAAATCTGTAAGTATGAACATAATTATTTTTGTCTATTAAAAGAGTACTTCTGATTTAATACCTACTCTTTAATGGCTGAAAATGCCATTTTGATAGATTATTTTTATAAACTGCATTTCATTTTAAATTTAAATTAAGTGAAATCTCTAATGCAGTGTTATTAAGGACTCTTCACAATAGGAACATTCTTTTTTGGAAAAATCAAATTACTGGAAGTAATAGAGATGATTTGAATTCTGATATTTTTCAACTGTGTTTCTGTTTACTTGCCCAAATAGAAATATATTGGTTTGTGAAATGTTTTTATGATTCTAAAGGAAAAAAATTGTATTGTCTCATCAAGAATTTGGAGTTCTGACGTTTCATAGATAAATAGAATATTGGTACTTGAATACTTAGCCTGATGAATCTCTGCCATAGGACTCAGGGAGGCATTTTAAAACTATGTTCAGGTTATTCAATAATTCAACAGCATTTAATGGTTAGTATGCACAGGCTTTGCTGTGGGCAGTAAAGCTATGTTGGTAACCAAGAAAGACAAGCCCCTGCCTCAGGTGTGCGAATCCACCTTACCATCCTTCCCCTGCTGCTGTCTGTTGGGCAAGGAAATGCAGTCAATTCCTGTCCCACGTGCACATCCTCACTGGCAAACCAAGGTATAGTCACCCACGACTGCTCAAGAAGATAGCCTGTAACTCTCAGGTGTCTAGCAATGAAAAATGATTGAGAACCACAATTCAGCTTTAACAACCCTCTCCTCAGGAGTGGATTTGCCTTTTATTTTTCCTACTCTAAACTCAGAGTGAATTTATAATATGAAAAATGCTGGATTTCTTCAGTTCTGGAAATTTCTCTACCTTTTTCCCTTTGAACATTGCTCTTTCCTCAGTCTCTCCTGGAACTCCAGTTAGAATTTTTCATTCTACCCACAGTGTCACTTAACTTTGCTTTCATAATGTTTATTTCTTTATACAGGCTCTGTTCTGGGTTGATTAGTTCCCTTTTACACCATAAGTCTTCAGCTTAATTCTGTCACTGATTTTATTTGTTTAATAATTGTATATTTTAGGTCTAAGAGTCCTATGTTTTATTTTTCAAATCTGTCTTGTCTTTTAAAAAGTCTTCTGTCATTGCATGGTAGATTCAGTTTCTTCTTTAATAAATCTAGACGTTTTAAACAGTTATTTTAAAATTTGTTTCGGATTAGTGTATTCCAGCTTGTCTTTCCCGGTTGAGTCTGCTGACATTTTCTTGCTAGCAGGGTTTCTCGTATGCTTTGCAATATTTGTGTCTCTGCTTATCTTTTGTAGATGCTACCTTCATATTCTGTCAACCTTATATTCACTCTTTTCTCAATTACATTTCCAAATTCTGTTCCTTCAGCCTAGATGCTTTTTCTTCTCCATCCCTGTACTGTAGTTGTGCCTATAAAATCAAAATTAGCATAGAGATAGTCTGTTCTTTCACGTGTAGCACTTTGACTACTGAAATCCAAAACACAACTGAGAAGGAAAATGGGGTTATTATCATTTGTATTTCTTTCTTGACTTTTCCACCTTTTAAAAAAATAATCTGGCCTTATATAAACATTTTTGAGCCAAATTTTATAGAACATAGTAATACTTGCAGAAAATTGGCAATATTAATGATAACACTTTGTTTCTATGTTTTAGTTGTATGTATATTTGTCCTTCTCTCTCCCACTTATAATCTCATAGTCTGGTCATACTCAGCACTTGCTCTGTTTGGATTTAGCTGGTTCATATATTTCTTTGTTCACTATTTTTCTCCTCCTAGAGTCCCTTTTCGCTATTTTCACTGCTGTGACACACAGTCTAATGCAGCACCTAGCAAATAGTAGGTCTTTAGTAAATATCTGTTGAATAAATCAGTGCCCATTTTAATGAAAATCACTTAATGGGAAGGGCAGAATTTTTTTAAGCCTTCACATGTTTGGTGTCTTCTGCCCTCCAGGTGCGGTACTGGAATAGTGGTGGAAAGGAGGAATCATCCAGTAAAGTGAAAGTGGCAGGAAATGAGACATCAGCCAGACTGCGGGGCCTGAAGAGCAACCTGGCCTATTACACAGCTGTCCGGGCTTACAACAGCGCTGGCGCCGGGCCCTTTAGTGACACAGTCAATGCAACCACCAAGAAAACACGTAAGTATATGCTGATTTCTTTGAATGCCAGGGAAAATAGTTCGCATTAAAAATAATAGCCTTCTACATCATTTGAAATGGACAACTCAAGTCATTAATCTCACCAGATTATATAAACCTAATCCAAAACCTTAATACTCAGAGCCACACATACCCTTGTCTTCATGATATCCCTAAATCTTTAGGTAGAGCCTCCCTGTGAAAATGAATGTGCACTTTTGAAAAATCCTTAGTGTGGGGTGTTAGGTTAAATCTATCCCCTTTTCTTTTAAAATTTGATAAGCTTAGTTGGATTTTCTTTCATGTATTTTTAGTTTCCCAAAGCTTGAGGATTTCTGATAAGCATGAATAAGTTAAAATTAATGCTGAAGAATCAGTTGTGATTTTCCCTTCTTTGCCTTTCTTTTCTGCGTCATTCAAAAAAATGGCAATGTACATTCAGTGGTTATCTGCAGAAGATGAAGAAGATGATGGTCCGTGTAAACGTATTGATACTTTAAAAAATCTAACCAGAGTTGTCAGTGTTGCTTTCAAACCTGAGTTTTTGTTAGCTGTATATTCACAGGTAAATTCTCCAGCTCCAAATATGAGTTATAATTAAATTAATCTACAAGAAAGTCAATGATTTACAATTTGGAATGTTCCATACATATTTCAGTTAATCTAATGGCATAGTATACATTTCATCATTGTGTTGTATTGGTACTTACTCACAATGCAAATGTTTGAGTTACCGTTGTCATTGCCCTCATC
Source organism: Cheracebus regulus (assembly GCA_963574635.1). NCBI lineage: Eukaryota > Metazoa > Chordata > Mammalia > Primates > Pitheciidae > Cheracebus > Cheracebus regulus. Next base: position 4,682 of record CAUYQU010066503.1, on the reverse strand, counting down.
GTAGCTAATGGTGATTGAAAACGCTAAGTAATTTATGCTCATTCCCCATTTAATCCTCATAACTACCCCTAAGAGGTAGGTGCTATTGTTATCTCTATTTTAAAGGTGTTGAAAGCATGGCTTGAAGGGATTAGGTAATTTACACGCAGTGATACTTTTACTTGCAGAAGATTGTTTTCTTATTTTCATATTTCTTTCTCTCTTTTTTTTTTTTTTGTTGAGATGGAGTCTCGCTGTGTCTTCCAGGCTGGAGTACAGTGGTGCAATCTCAGCTCACTGCAACCTCCACTTCCTGGGTTCAAGCGATTCTCCTGCCTCAGCCTCTCAAGTAGCTGGGACTACAGGAGTGCACCACTACGCCCAGTTAATTTTTCCAGTTTTTAGTAGAGACGGGGATTCACCTTGTTGGCCAGGATGGTCTTGATCTCCTGACCTCCTGATCTGCCTGCCTTGGCCTCCCAAAGTGCTGGGATTACAGGTGTAAGCCACAATGCTCAGCCTCAGATTTCTTAATTGAATAAAAATATTTGCTTAACTAACTTTTGGTAAGAATAAAACAGGTTTTATGCTTGGTTGCTAATTTCACTGATGCATTTCTGTTTCCATATATCATTTCCATTGTTTTTGAAAACATACATTTTTTGTCTAAAATTGCAAAGAACTCCAATAATATACAATTGAATATGATTGCCTAGTGTATTTTATGGTTAACTTAAAGTAATGTAAGACATAATTCTACTACTTGCGATGTTAATTACCCAGTGTACATCTTATTAGAGAAGTTTGTGTGTTGATCTTTTGATTATCTATAGAAAAAAGAGTGTGGCTAACAATTGGCTAGTACAGTGAGCATTGCAGAGACCAAGTTTAGCAACAAACCATTTGATTTTCTATAGCAAGACCCATTTGTAAGCAACCAACTAATTAATGTACCAATTTAACATGGTCCTTATCTAATTATTAGGGGAAGTCTGATCTACCTCTTTTTCATACCACTCAGTTACTGTTAGACCAAGGAGCACATGGGTTTGGAAACACAGAAACAAAATTCTGTATTTACAGCCCTTTGCCAAATATGTTTGGTTGTCTGAACAATTCTTACTGAATTAACATGGTCTAAATATACATCGTTATTTATATATTGCAAACACAGCATCAATCAAAAATTCTGATTGCAAAAATATATGCAAACAAGTTTATCTGGCTTTTTTCTCTGACTTAATGATGATGTGGTTACTTGCTAGGAAATTATGATTTTAAAAGATAGTGTAACATCATAGTGGAATCAGTGAAGAACTTAGTGAATTGATAAGACAGAAGGAAGAGACTGATTAGAAATCAATAGAAATGTCATGATAACCTACAATGAATGAACTAAAATTTTAAAAAGAACTAAAATCCCTTTATAATTTATAGATAGCATATAAACACCCAGTCTAAAGTAGAAATTTGCACATAACACTGATGATGATAATTATGATTGACACTTACTGAGCAATTTTCAGTCATGGTTCTAAGTGATTTTCGGGTATTGATTCTTAATTCCCACAGCAATATCATGACATGAAGGTATTAGTATGCTTACTTTAGAGAGGAGGAAGCTGAGGCATATGGAAGTCATATAACTGTACTGAGATTGCAGAGTAAGTAACAGGATGGGTGTCCAAATCCATAGTCTTAAACACTATGGTATCCTCTCTTTCAGCCATATTGTTAGAATTACATCACTCATTTAATACCTTTATTTATTGTGATTTTGCTCTGTGCTTAGGAACTGGGTAAGATGATTACAAGTGGTCATGGCTTCTGTGCTCATGACACTTAAGCTTATGGGAATTCCAGCAACTAAATGAAATTTCTCAAAAACAATGCTCTGCTATTGCCACAGTTCAACTGGAGTCTTTAGGTTGATCTGTAGATGCTATTACAATTTCCTATGTTGGGTAGGAAATTCATATAGATTGTTAAAATCTCCAATCATCCTAAAATGGCATGTAAAGAACATATTTTAATTTTTAAGTTTTATGTTAATAATTTTTAAATATGTACCAAAATTACAAGTAAAACAGAATCTCTTAAAGCCATTAATAGTGTTGTTACTGGTAGCTCTTTATAGTCATCCTAAGCTTTGACATGGTTTTACTGCAAATCCTATTTAAGAATTTTGGTAAGGCTCTTGTGATTAGCACTATGAAGAGAATTACTCCTCTGCCTTGAGCATAAAGAGCTAAAATAACACTTTTGATTACTTGCTTGCTATCTCTCTTCCCCTATGGATTCTAAGCTTTACAGGGAAAGAGTCCTCTGTGTCTTATTTACCCAGCCACAGTGCCCAGCACAAACCCAGCACATGGGAGCAGCATATTAAATATTGAATGGATGAATGAAACCTAAAAAAGCAAGCCGAACCTCAAGTACTATTATTAATCAAATGTACTTCCTCTTGACCTCACATCGTGAATTCAAAACATGCTGCGGTCTTTTGCCATCTCACTTAAAATTTGCAAGTTTCATGTACTCATCATTATGGAATTTTGTATGCAAGCCTTTAAATCAGTACAGATTTTAGATGGCATTTCTGATTAATGTAAAATAACACAAGGATTCTCAAGTTAAGTACTGTAGCTTCCATTAAACACTTAATTTTTGATATCTAAATACTTGTGTTTTTTTAAGTTAAACACTAATTAGCCTCCTTAGAAAATCTAAGATGGGTTTCTGTCACTTGCCACCGAAAGACAGCAAACTCTTAACAGCATCTTCCATCTCAAGGGACTGATGAGGAAAATTTTCAGATAGCTTAAAAATGATAAGATGTGTTAGTTTCTAAAAAGAAACATTGAGAATTTTATGTTCAGAGTTTGCAAGAAATAATCTGTAGGATAAATATTCTGCTCTGTATCATCAAAAAGTCAAGTGGTAATTCTGACATTCAGTATGAATGGATGCAGACACTTGAACAACATTCACCAGAATCATGTAGTAAGATCTCAAATGGAATAAAACTGAATTCTTGGTTGCTCCTTCCAGCCCATTTAAATCCTCTCTCTTCTGTGATAGTCCCCATTTCCATAAATTTCACTCCATTTTTTCACTTTCTCAAGCCAAAAATCTGTCACTCTCAAGTGTTTTTGTTTCATACCCTATGCTAAATCTTACTTCTAGATTTATCAAGAATTTACCACTTTTGGCCAGGCATGGGAGCTCACCCCTGTAGTCCCGACACTTTCAGAGGCCAAGGTGGGAGGATTACTTGAGCCCAGGAGTTCGAGACCAGCCTAGGCAACATAGTGACATTCTGTCTCACTATGCTGAGACAGAGAAAAGTAGAAGAAAATTAACTGGATGTGGTGGCATGTGCCTGTAGTCCCAGCTACTTGGGAGACTGAGGTGGGAGGATTGCTTGAGCCTGGGAGATCTGGGCTGCAGTGAACTATGATTATGCCACTGCACTTCAGTGTGAGCAACAGAGTGAGACCTGTCTCAAAAACAAAACAAACAAACAGAAAATAATATACCACATCTTACATTATTGCCACACCGAGGCAAGCTGCTTCCAGCTCTCTCCTGGCCTCTCACTGTTCATCCTGGTTTTGCCTTTGCCTTGACATCCTGAAAATGTCACTTCTCTGTTCAGAACCTTTTTGTTACTTCCCATTCCCACTACAGATAAATGCTAAATCCTTAAAATGCCCAACGAGGCCTATACAGTCCATTCCCCAATCTCTGCTCTGACTCATTTCCTATTATTTTCCACCTTGCTCATTACACTTTACTTCAGGACCTCTGCATGCACTGTTTCCTGTATCTCGAAAGCTCGTCCTCCAAATACCCACAAAACACACTTGCCCATTTCTTCCTGGTCATCACTCAGATAGCACCTGGGTGCTACCTGACTATAGCTCCACCTTTTCTGGCACCCTCCTCTCCTTCCCTGGTTTATCCTTGTGCATAGTCTCAGAGCTACCACACGTACAGTATCCCGTACTCATTGCATCATTGTCTGCCCAGCCTACCTTAGCCGGAGCATCAGCCCCTTCAGGACAGAGCTTTGGCCTGGTTTGATCATTGCCCTGTCCCCAGAGCTCTACTCCAGTGTTTAAGTAATCATAGTCAGTGCCCAGTAAGTATTTGTTGAACAATGACTCTCTCCATCGCTGTCTCTGCTCCATGGCAGCATCATTCTAACCAAGTTCTCTCTTTGTGGTAGAAAGATTGCCACCAGCACCTCAAGAGGACTGTTGTCTGTCAGCCAAAAACACTGGGAAAGGTGGGCAGCTTCTTTCTGGTTATTGTACTCAGAACTAAGTAGGCTTGTCATTGATTCATTTTGGGTGAACAACCAATTGTTGTTTCCAGTTGTGAGAAAAACTTTCCTGGCCTGCAACACATGCCCAGACTCCCTTGGAATAAGGGTACTCTTTTTATGTCTTCACTAATTACTGTATGTGTGAGTCTACTTGGAGAAATCGAGGAATACCAAATTATACAATCACTTTTGCATTTTAGTTTTTGCTTTTCTTTTTTTTAGTACTTATTTTTTTTTTTAAGAAAAAGAGAGAAAAGGAGAAAGAAAGAAAGAAACAGCAAAAGAAAGAAAAAAAAGAATGAAAGAGAGAAAGAAAGAGGAAGAGAAAGAGGGAGAGAGAATGGGATTCTTGTTTTATTGCCCAGGCTAGAAT
>CAUYQU010066502.1:0-30330 GCA_963574635.1 Cheracebus regulus | reverse complement strand
TGTGGCTCCTCTGCCGGGAATCTTCCGGTCTGTGGGCAACAAAAATTCGTCGGAAAGTGCGGCGTCCACTCGTTCTCTGCGCTTTCACTGGGAGCTACATTCCTGAGCTGTTGCTAATCGGCCATCTTGGATCTCTCCTCTGGAAATTTTTTAAAAAATTAAAAAATAAAGGCAGTCTCTCTGAACTGAGGTTTCTTTGTTTTTTGTTGTTGTTCTTGTTCATTTGTTTTTTAAGACAGAATCTCACTTTGTCACCTAGGCTGGAGTGCAGGCACAATCCTCAAACTCCTGGAACCCCTGGCCTCAGTCAAGTAATCCTCCCACCTGGGTCTCCTCAAGTGCTGGAATTATAGGCATGAGCTGCTGTGCTCGGCCCTGACCTGAATGTTAAAGCCAAATAGTGGTTGGGGATAGGATGTGAAGTAGTTACATTTGAGATTGAGCAGGGAAAAGAGTGATTACATGATTACTGTCATCACCATATGATAGTCACCATGCAGCCAGCCACAATACAGGCATACCTCAGAGATACTGTAAATTCAGTTCTAGACCACTGCCATAAAGTGAATATCAAAATAAAGCAAGTCATACAAATTTTTTGTTTTCCAGATTATATAAAAGTTATATTTACACTCTATTCTATTAAGTGTGTGATATCGTTATTTCTTTTTAAAAGTACATGCCTTAATTTTAAAACACTTCATTGCTAAAAAATGCTAATGATCATTTTATCCTTCAGCAATTTATAATCTTTTTGCTGGTAGAAGGTCTTGCTTTGTTGTTGATCATTGCTGATTGATCAGGGTGGTAATTGCTAAAAATTGAGGTAGCTGTGGCAATTTCTTAACATAAGACAACAATGAAGTTTGCCACACCAATGGACTTTTTCAGGAAAGATTTGTCCATAGTATGAAATGTTGGTTGATAGCATTTTACCCATTGTAGAACTTATTTCAAAATTGGAGTCAATCCTTTTAAACCTTGCCACTACTTTACCAAATTAGTTAATGCAATGTTCTAAATCCTTTGTGGCCATTTCAGCAGCGTTCACAGTATCTTCACCAGGAGTAGATTCCATCTCAAGAACCCACTTTCTTTGCATATCACTAAGAAGCAACTCCCCATCTGTTCAAGTTTGATCATGAGATTGGAGCAATTCAGTTACATCTTTGGGCTCCACCTTTAGTTCTCTTGCTACTTATACCACATGTGCAGTTACTTCCTCCACTAAAGCATTGAACCCCTCAAAGTCATGCATGAAGTTGGAATTAACTTCTAAACTCCTGTTAATGTTATTTTGACCTCTTCCCATGAATCATCAATGTTCTTAATGGAATCTAGAATGGTGAATCCTTTCCAGAATGTTTTCAATTTACTTTGCCCTGATCCATCAGAGAAATCACCTCTATGGCAGCTATAGCCTTACAAATTTTTTTAAAGAATAGATTTAAAAGTTGAAATGGCTCCTTGATCCATGGGCTGCAGAACGGACGTTGTATTAGCAGTCATTTTTGGCTTTTGATTTAAAGTAAAGAGTTGTGTGACTTTGCCTTTCACTTGAATACCTACAAGCTAGGCTTATTAATTGGCCTAATCTTGCTGTGTCTCAAGGAATAGGAGAGCCTGAGAAAGGCAGAAATAACATTAATCTCCTTATATAGCTCCTTGACATGCCTTCTTCACTAAGCTTAATCATTTTTAGCTTTTGATTTAAAGTGAGAGTTATGTGACTTTTCCTTTCACCTGAACACCTACAAGCTAGGCTTATTAACTGGCCTAATCTTGTTTTGTCTCAGGGAATAGGAGAGCCTGAGAGAGGTAGAAACAACGTTAATAGCTCCATTAGAGTTCTTTGGTGATGAAGTGCATTGTCAATAAGCAGCAACATTTTGAAAGAAATCTTAAGAGTCCAAGGATTTTCATAAAAGTAAATGACCGTTGGCTTCAACTTAAAGTCACCAGCTGCATTACCCGCTAACAAGAGGGTCAGCCTGTCTTTTGAAGCTTTGAAGCCAGGCACTGACTTCTCATCTCTAGCTTTGAAAGTCCTGCATGGCATCTTCTTCCAATAGAAGACTGTTTCATTTACAATGAAAATCTGTTGTTTAGTGTAGCCACCTCCATCAATTATCTTAGCTAGATCTTCCGGAATAGATGCTTCAGCTTCTCCATCAGCACTTGGCACTTTGCTTTTGCACTTTTATGTTACAGAGATGGCTCCTTTCCTTAAACCTCATGAATCAACTTCTATTAGTTTCAAATTTTTATTCTGCAGCTTCCTCGCCTCCCAAAACCTTCACAGAATTGAAGAAAGCTGCAGCCTTTCTCTGGTTAAGGCTTTGGCTTAAGGAAATGTAACTGGTTCAGTCTTATATCCAAACCACTTAAACTTTCTTTATATGGGTTCCCTAGAGTAGCACTTTTAATTTCCTTCAAGAACTTTCCTTTTGCATTCACAACTTGGCTGTTTGATGCAAAAGGCCTAGCTTTTGGCCTGTCTTGACTTTTGACATGCCTTCTTCACTAAACTTAATCATTTTTAGCTTTTGATTTAAAGTGAGAGTTGTGTGACTTTTCCTTTTACCTGAACACCTACAAGCTAGGCTTATTAATTGGCCTAATCTTGTTGTGTCTCAGGGAATAGGAGAGCCTGCAAGAGACAGAGAGATTGGAAAACAGCCAACAGCCAGTTGGTGCAGTGGTCAGAACACATACAACATTTATTGATTAAGTTTACTGTCTTATATGGGCACAGTTCTTGGTGCCCCAAAACCATAGCAATGTCAAAGATCACAGATCACCATAAAAGATATAATAATAATGAAAAAAATCAAAATATTGCAAGAATTACCAAAATGTGACACAGAGACACAGTGAACACAGGCTGTTGGAAAAATTGCACTGATAGCCTTGTTCAGTGATAGCCTTGCAGTGTTGACACAAACCTTCAATTTGTAAAATATACAATATCTGTGAAGCACAATGAAGTAAAGTGGAATAAAATAATAAGACAAGGTATGCCTTTACTAAACACTTTATACATATTAACTCATTTATCTTCACAATAATACTGTAAGGTTGGTACTACTATTACCCCAATTTTACTGATGGGGCACATAGAATTTGAGTAACTTTCCTAAGGCGGCACAACTGTCAGAGTGATGAGACTGAGATGCATTGCTATTAACCTTTAAGTTCAACTTTCTCCCCTTCATAAACCTAATGATCCGTGCTACAGTGTATCACCTGGCTATCCTTAGATGCAAATGAGGCTGAAAAACAACTATTTCATTTTGGTGCATGGTAGCAAGGAAGATTTGAGTTAGGAATTACTGTTGGGTCAGCAAACTTGCTTGCCACAGCCAGAGAGGAGGCAACTGGAAATATCTAGAGGCAAAATGATGAGAAATTTAATGAAATGGGCCAGGTGAGGTGGCTCATGCCTGTAATTTTAGCACTTTGGAAGGCCGATGTGGGAGGATTGCTTCAGCTCAGGAGTTTGAGACCAGCCTGGGCAACATAGGGAGACCCATTTCTACACACACACACACAAACAAAAAAATCAAAAATTTATTTGGGTATGGTGGCATGCCCCTGTGGTCCCAGCTTCTTGAGAGGCTGAGGTTGGTGGATCGCTTTAGCCCAGGAGGTCAAGGCTGCAGTGAGCCGTGATTGTGCTACCACATTCCAGTCTGGGTGACAGAGGGAAACCCGGGCCAAAAAAAAAAAAAAAAAAAAAAAAAAAGGGAAAGAAAAGAAATAAATGGCAAAAAAATTAAATGAAGAAAGCAAATGTCAGGGTTGAATCTGTAGGACTGGATGATTTTATAGGGCAGTTCTTAACTGGAGATAACTGGAAACAGTCTCCCCTTCCCCAGGGGACATTTGGCAATGTCTGAAGGTTTTTTTGGGTTATCACAACATGGGAAAGGTTCCCTACTGGCATCTAGCAGGTGAAGGCCAAGGATGCTGCTAAACATTCTACAATGTGCAGAACCTCTCCCATGACAAACAAGTATCTGGCCTAAAATGTCAGTAGTGCTGAGGTTGAGAGTAGTGCTGAGGCTCAGTTATAGAGGATAAGGGAAGAATGTAGGATCACTTCCTTTTCTGTTTTAGTGACTGGGGAGATGCCCACTTACCAAAATGGAGACTTAAAGGAAGAAGAGCAGGTTTTAAACATGGAGATAGACCGGCTGGATGTTTATGGAATGTTCCAGAGAGAATATGTAGTGTGAAGATAAATGACTTAGGAACAAAGTGCAGAGGGTTGCCAACATTTAAGCAACATTTCTTTTATTCATTAAGGAAATGAATAAAAGAAAGAGGAGCTGTGAGAGACTGAAAATAAGTAGCCAGGATTTGAAGACAAACCAAGATAAATGGTGTCATGGAAGACAGGAGAGAGTTTCAGAAAGAAAGGATGGCAGACTTTGGTAAAGAACTGCTGTATATATCCAGCACTTTATTTTTCCAACTGGAAGACAGCTGCAATGCATGTCCCAGCTTTCTTTGCAGGCTGTGTTACTAATGGAATAAAGGTAGAAGTGATTAATTTCTCCCCGGCCCTGTCCCCTTCTAACAACTCAAACAATCTTCCACACTCTTGACTCCTCAGCTGGCAGATGCAGAGGTCAGTGGAGGGACTTTAGTCCCTAGTAGATGGTGGAGCCACAATATGAAAGGAACCTAAGGCCCTGGGTAACCACAGGGAAGGCCAACAAGCAAATACATGGGGAGATTATGACCTACATGAAAACTAAACTTTTATTGGGTAAGCCCATTAAGATTGAGGAATTGGTTTCCACAGCATATCCTCACCTACCTTCATTAATATACTAACTCTAGAAATGCCTCAGACCGAAAAAATAAGCAACTTGATCATGAATGACTTGGACAAGAGCCTCTTTTCATGGGGGCGAGGGAGGCAGAAACTAGCTTGTAGACTGCTGAATGCCAATAGAGGGTAAAAAGGTGGAGATGGGGAGGTTGAAGAAACACAAAGGGAAAGCTAAAGGGAGTCATGAGGTTAAAAGAAGAGTCAGGGATATTTATATGATGAGAGAAAGAGGGCACTGCAGAGGAGAGGCTGAAGGTCAGGATAGATGGGGTGTTTGAGGGAGCAAAACTCTTGAAAAGGAAGGAGGAAGGAGGATCCATAGTCCAAGTGGAGCAATTAAAATTGAACAAAGAAGGGGCAACATTTTCCTTCACATGAGAGAAAAGAGATAAAAATAGATGGATTCAGAGAGACTTCATGGGGAAGGGGGAAAAAAACGTTCGAATTCTTGCCTCATGACTTCTGGGTTTTTTTTTTTTTTTTTTTGGTGAAGAAGCTGTAAGAATAGAAGGAAGAAAATGGGCTCTGTGTTAAGAAATCTGGGTTTGAAATTCATCTGTACAACTAATTAGCTATGTGTGGTAGATCCATTTTTTTATAGTCCAAGTTAATGAGCTCCCTCCCCACTACAATTTTGTAGTTCACTCCAATTCTGACTCTGAGCTCAATCATGGGACTTACTTCAGCCCGTGGGATAGCAAGCAGAGGCTTGAAGGACACTTGGGTGTTTCTATTTCCTTTCATGGACTCTTGTGATCTGTGTGAAAACAGACCTGATGTTGCCCATGGAAGGAGATAAAAGGCCACATGGAGCGAAGCAGGATTGTCCCAAGATCCCAGGTGACCTGCCAGCTGAGAGCAGATGCATGAGTGAGTCCAGTCCAGAGCAGCAGAACAGCCAATGGATCCAGAATTCATGAGAAATTATTCTAGTTAATTATTTTAAGCCAATAAATTGGGGTGGTTTGTTATGCAAGTATGTTGGACACTCATAGGACAGTCATTTAACCTCTTTTAGGATCCATTTCCTCTTTGGTGAAATGAGATATTTATCCTAACTCATAGCACTATTTTGATGTGTAAATAAGATAATGCATTCTAAGTATCTTGCTCAGTGTCTGACACTTAAAAGCAAATCAGAGTCACTGTTAACAGGAAGTTAAAAATGAGGTCATCAGCTGAGATTGAGGACAAGAAACTAGAGTCAGCTGTAGTGAGGAGAGGAGCTAGGGGAAGGTCTGGAATAGCCATTTGAGAAGTAAGAGAATGTATGAATGTATTAGTCTGTTTTCACACTGCTGTAAAGAACTGCCCAAGACTGGATAATTTATAAAGAAAAGGGATTTAATTAATTCATAGTTTTGCAGGGTTGGGGAGGCCTTAGAAAACTTACAATCATGGCAGAAGGGGAAGAGGCACATTTTTTTTTCATTTTGAAAAAGCTCTTTACATATTTCCAAATATTATCCCAAATAGGTGTTTTACAGATAAGGGTCAATGTGAAGTCAGACATTCTATAGAAGGAAATCTTTTTACAGACATGAAGAATAATTTTAACAGAAGAAAAACCTCACGTCTATCTAGATGTGGCTGTGTTCCATGGGAAAATTTCAGCATCCAAAGTGCAAAAAAAAAATGACTGTGGCTTTTCTTACCACATAAAATATTGACAATCTTTCCCTTATAGCCTACCCTTTATTGTTAGTTGGGATGCCAAAGAAGATATATTGACCTTTAGAAGTTGGGTTCCACTGGACAAGGTTGGGATTATAGGAGTCAAGCATCAGAATGAATTCAATTTTAAAAGAAAAACTGGCTTTGACTCCAAATGAACTCAAAGTTCAGCCAGCAGCACATTCGCGATAAATACAAGTTGTACTTTCACATTTACAAGGTTGTGCCACTCAACGCTATTAAGAACTAATCATCCAAATTAAAGCTATGCATACTCCCATCACTAGTTCTGTCCTCAGTGTATCCATTTTTATGAAAGCTCCATGTTATAGCTCAGCTCATAATGGGGAATAAATAAGAACTTTTGGTTCTTAAAAGGAGACATCCTAAATCCTCTGATCTAATCTTTTCCTTGCCCTCCTCATGCCCTGTCCCACTTCTCACCCTGAGAGAAGCCAGTCTTATCAGATAGGTAGGGTTTCTGTCACTGTCTCATGTAAGTTAGTTCTAAATGAAACTAGAGAAAGATCATTCATTCCATGAGCAACATTTGGCTTTAAGCCAAAGGGATAATAACCTCCTTCCCCAAAAAGAATCACAACCAATTCCATACTAACTCTTCTGCCCCTAGAAAGATCTCTCCTCTAAAATCTCCCAGCAACAACCAGCACAAGGTACTGATATTATGTGACTTGAGGAGAAGGAAGGGGAGATATATATAGTTTTAATAAAACCCTCATGCACAATTAAACTTGCTTAAAAGCCTGGAGAATGCTAAAAGTAGTAATGAGTACAGGAGGCTGCAGAGCAGAGAGTACAGGTGTGTCCTTTCTTATAGTCAGTCAATGCTGGGGAGTAGTAGGCAGATGTAACTTCACTTGAGCATTGGAGAAGCAAAAAAGTTGCCTTGTCGTCCTAGGTTGATGGCAGACTTGCTTTTGCTCCTAAATCTGGGAGTGTTCTTTGTGAGAGTGGAACAGACTCTCTGTGACAGGGAACTAGATGAAGGAGTCTTGCGAAGTTGATATGCAGGAGTGGTCACAGGTCCCAGTAAACTCACTTTAATATCTGGTGTCTGTGGTGTTGAAAAGGCATTTGAGTTTTCGGTGACATGTACGGTGTCAATGTTCTCTTGCTCCACCATCATGAACTGACTCCAATACTCCAGGGGCAAGAAAAGCAGGCGCTCAACCACCTTGGGTTGATGCTTGATATCCTGTAACATTGTCACTGGGTCTGGATTGGGCACAGCATGGACCACTTGTGTAGGGCCAGACTTTAGCCAGATTGGCAACATCCATTTTAGTATGTGGACTCTGAGACACTCTATGCAAGTCAATCATAAGGAAAGCTAACATGTCCCTGTTGGCCTGGGACAGTACACCAACAGCCTGGTACATGGCAGCTATTCTGTGGTCTTCATCTATGATTTCTGCTGCTTCCATAAAGGCTTTGTTTAGGCAAAAGGTCAGAAGAGGTTCTTTGAGATTTCAAAGAAAGTCTTGAAGAAGGCTACAGACACCATGGATATCATCCACTTCGCTGAGGAGGGGTACAGTTTTCACTCTGAGGAATTTCTATTTCAGCTCTTTTACTGTGCAGTCACAGCCCAAGATCCTACACAGGCCTGCCTCAGTCAGACCTCTCTGCTCAATCTCATTTACACAGTGCACAACAGTGGAAGGGATCGTTGGAGATGTCCGGGACACAAAGTCTGCCAGCATTCCCTCTCCAATCTTGACAGGTGTTTTTATCAGGGTGGAATGCAGGGAAGGGGACAGCGGTCCTGACATTCTGGATGAGAAACCACATGACAGTCTTGACACTTCAGAGACAGTTTTCCAAATTTTATCCACTTTCCACATGGAACACAGGATTCAGGTTTAATAACTGTCTTAGAGACAAAGTCATGCAGGCGCATGCCTCCATTACTCTGTAGCGTGCCCACACTGTCTGTCTCGGTTCTTGGCTCCAACTGCCTGCTGTTTAGGGTGGAGTCACTGTTCCAAGGATGTAAAGTACCTGTTTTCCTTCAGCTCCTGATCCAATATGGCAGTCTCAATAGTGGACGCAGCTTCTATAGGCCCACCATCATTGGAAACAGTCACTGTAGTTTATGCAACTATGGATTCATTCCCCTGGTCTACTGTGGAGCCAATGGAACGAGTTTTCTTGACATGTCCAGGAGGACCATCAACAAACTGTCAGCTACTAGAGCACCTTTCTCTCTTTTTCAGTTTGAAAGTCTTCACCAAAGAAGAGTCCCAATCCAGTGATTCATTAGTCTTATCAAAGATGATATCTGATAAAATGGAACCAGATTCATCAATGGTTGATAGTCTTTTGTTCCCAGCATTGCTGTTGGATGGTTGGCCCCTGTTCAGAAAAGCCAGACACTGGGGACTGTTGGTGGGTTGGGGGTAGGGAGGGATAGCATTAGGAGAAATACCTAATGTAGTTGATGAGGTGCTGGATTGAGCCAACCACCATGGAACATGTATACCTATGTAACAAGCCTGCATGTTCTGCACATTAAAGTACAATAAAAAAAGAAAAAAGAGAGCTGATTTTTCCTCCCCGCTTAGTTGAATGCTGCCAGATGTGTCACACATGAGCATCTCTTGAATCAGCTGAATCTGTAATTCCAGCTTTTTGCAGTCAGCCTCAGCTCTCTGTCTCTGTTTGATCTCTACATACACCTGATTACATATGTGCTTCAGCTTAACATCCAGAGCACTTCGCTCAATCTCTGCTTTCATCAAAAGATCCTTGTATTTCACCAGCTCATGGTCAGTCTTCTGCCACTTTTTAAGGAAATCCTCAAAGTCGTTTGCCAACTGGATAAATTGGTGGTCACTTCCTTCACTGAGAATCTCCACCTGGTGCACAAGCTGCTCAGATTCTGCATTTTCAGCATCATAGTATCCATCTTTTTCAGTCAGCCTGGCCTCACCTGGGGAGCCCTTCACTTCACTCCCTGCCTCACCCAATGGCAGAGCAGTGCCCCACCGTGAGCTCCTGAGGCACATTTTACATGGCGGCAGGTGAGAGGGAGCAAGTGTGAGAAGGAAGAACTATCAGACACTTATAAAACCATCAGATCTCGTGAAAACTCACTATCAGGAGAACAGCATGGAGGACACTGCCCCCATGATCCAATCACCTCCCACCAGGTCTCTCCTTTGGCATCTGGGGATTATGGGGATCACAATTCAAGATGAAATTTGGATAGCAACACAAAGCCTAACCATATCAGAGAGGAAAGTGCCAGGCAACAGGGTAGATTTCAGCTGAAGCCTCAGACCGTGAATTTTTAGTGGATTTTTAATAGGCACATACTGTTGTGTACTTTTCGCCAAAAGGACCCAAGACTAGAAGGAAGAGTTGCACTGTTTCATAGTGACAGTTCTGCAGGCAGCCTCTGGAAAAAGAACCCAGGAGCAAGGAGTGTGAGTAAAGATATGCATTTTGTGGGATAGACTGGAAAGGGAAGATAGGAGTAACCCTGAGAAGTTAGAGGACCAGCGACCTCAGTAGGGTATAAAATTCGTTTATCAGAAATACCAAAATGAGAGCACTGGTGAAAGAAATGATTGTATCAGTGAGGTGGCTGCAAGGGTTGCAATTTGAGAGGCAGAGCAGTTTCAGTTAGTGAAACATTCTAAGATAATGGTAATGGGAGAGGCTAAAGTGGCAACAAATCCCAGCCAATAAGTTTCAGAAAGTAAGAGATATCTGAGGTTGGGGCACTAGATGGTATATCCCCATAGACACTGAATTCATCAAGGATGTTATATTAGTCTGTTCTCACACAGCTATAAAGAGCTACCTGAGACTGGGTAACTTACGAAAAGAGGTTTAATTGACTCATAGTTCCACAGACTGTACAGGAAGCATGACTGGGAGACCTCAGGAAACTTACAATCATGGGGGAAGGTGAAGGAGGAAACAAGCACCTTCTTCACATGGTAGCAGGAGAGAGAAAGTGCACAAGAGAAGTGCCACACACTTTTAAACCCATTGGATCTTGTGAGAACCCACTATCATGAGAACAGCATGGGGAAATCTGCCCCTATGATCCAGTCACCTCACACCAGGTCCCTCCCCCAACATTGAGAATTACAATTCAACATGAAATTTGTGTGGGGACACAGAGCCAAACCGTATCAGATGTCAAACCGGCTTCCTATACACAGTAGAAAATATGGCTGGTGGACAGTTCCAGCACCTCTCAAAATGTTGTTGGTAACTTAATTATTTCTCCAGTTCCAGTTCTAAAGATTCTAGCAGAGGACTTTAGTGTTGTGCTTGTGCTTATACCTAGAGAGGCAGAGTGTGATGACTAAGAACAAATGATTAAAGTGAGAAAAAAAGCAGTTTTCCAAAAGATAAAATGCTGTTCCCAGAAGAATGAAGTTGATATATTACAAACAAAAACAAACAAATTACACCTACATGTCCACCACATTTGCAAGACTGTAATGTTGTTCACACAGAATCTGTTGTTTAAAGCTCCTATCTCCCAGAACCCATAGTGTGTGGTCTTTAAATAGTCTCCAGTAAAAGGAACCAGGACTCTCTGGAGAAATGGCTGAATCTACCTCTGCAGCAGGATGAGCTTCCAAGATCTGGTCATATAAGGAAGCAAAAAAGCTATCTGGAATCACATCAAAAAGACACAGAAACCTAATTGAAGGGACTGCCACTAGGAAAACATGGGGCAGCTTGAGTATTGTATTAGTTCATTTTTCACACTACTAATAAAGACATACCCAAGAGTGGGCAATTTACCAAAGAAAGAAATTTCATTGGATTTACAGTTCCACATGGCTGGGGAGGCCTCAGAATCATGACAGAAGGCAAAAGCCATGTCTTACATCCCAGCAGGCAAGAGAGATAATGAGAGCCAAGTGAAATGAGTTTCCCCTAATCAAATCATCAGATCTCATGAGATTTATTCACTACCATGAGAACAGTATGAAAGAAACAGCCCCCATGATTCAATTTTCTCACACCAGGTCCCTCCCACAACACGTGGGAATTATGGGAGTACAGTTCAAGATGAGAGTTGGGTAAGGGCACAGAACCAAACCATATTAACTATGAAAAGGAATAATGACTGTAATGGACCAAACACCTCAAATAGGTTAAAAATCCATGAGTTCAAAATTATATTAAAACCATTAGCCCTTTTGGAATGCTTGAACGCTATGGTACTAATTCACTATTCTGAAACTAACAAATACATGAAAATACATATTCATCCTGTATTTTAGCATAAGCAATTAATTTATAGGGGGTAAGTGCTCCTTTAGAGAAGAATTTAAGTGTAGGCCAATAAATGCAAAAGTAACAATAGAATTGCTCAATCATCATCACTTGAAAAATAAGCATATTGGAAAAGCAACACCCGAATCTACTGATCAATGTAATATCACAAAATAAACAACTAGATATTGTATTATATGTTTGCTTTATAAAGGCCCCAGTTAGTGACCTCTTTGCATCCAGGCCCTCACACTCCAACTCTGAACTCAGTCATGTGACTTCCTTCACCCCATAGACGGTAAAGGAGGGCTTGAAAAAGCACTTCTGAGTTTCTTCTGCCTTTATATTAGTCTGTTCTCATGCTGCTATAAAGAACTGCCCAAGATTGTGTAATTTTAAAGGAAAAAGGTATAATTGATTTACAGTTCTGCAGGGCTGGGGAGGCCTCAGGAAACTTAGTCATGGCAGAAGGGGAAGCAAAAACATCCTTCTTCACATGACAGCAGGAACAAGAAATGCCGAGCAAAGGGGGAAAAGCCCTTTATAAAACCATCAGATCCCATGAGAACTCACTCACTATCACAAGAACAGTATGAGGGTAACCACTCCCATAATTCAATGACCTCCCAGTGGGTCTCTCTCAAAACATGCGGGGATTATGGGAACTACAATTTAAGATGAGATTTGGGTGAGGATACAGACAAACCATATCATTCCCCTGGCTCCTCTGAAATATCATGTTCTCACATTTCAAAACTAATTATGCCTTCCCCACAGTTCCTCAAAGTATTTACTCATTCCAGCATTAATTCAAAAATCCAAGTCCAAAGTCTCATCAGAGACAAGGCAAATTCCTTCTGCCTATGAGCCTGTAAAATTGAAAAGCAACTTAGTTACTTCCTAGATACAATGAGGGCACAGGCATTGGATAAATACGCCCATTCTAAGCAGGAGAAATTAGCCAAAACAAAGGGGCTACAGGCCTCATGCAAGTCCAAAATCCAATAGGGCAGTCATTAAACCTTACTATTCCAAAACGATCTCCTCTGACTTGTCTCACATCCAGGTCACACTGATGAGAGAAGGGTCGCCATGGCCTTAGGCAACTCTGCCTCTGTGGCTTGGCAGAGTACATCCCCCTCTCAGCTGCTTCCAGGGCTAGCATTGAGTATCTGTGGCTTTTCCACACACATGGTACAAGCTGTCATTGGATCTACCATTCTGGGGTCTGGAGGATAGTGACCCTCTTCTCATAGCTCCACAAGGCAGTGCCCCAGTAGAGACTCTATGTGGTGGCTCCCTACCCCACATTTTCCTTCCACACTGCCCTAGCAGAGGTTCTCCATGAGAGTTCCACTCTTGCAACAAACTTCTGCCTAGACATCCAGGTATTTCCATATATCCTCTGAAATCTAGGCAGAGGTTCTTAAACCTCAATTCTTGAACTTCTTGAACTTCTGTGCACCCGCCCCATCCACAAAACCATTTTTCCCTCCTAGGCCTCTGGACCTATGATGGAAACAGCTGCTGTGAAGGTCTCTGACATGCCCTGGAGACATTTTCCCCATTGTCTTGGTGATTAACACTCGACTCTCCATTACTTATGCAAATTTCTGCAGCTGGCTTGAATTTCTCCCCAGAAAATGAGTTTTTCTTTTCTATTGCATCATCAGACTGAAATTTTTCAAACTTTTATGATCTGCTTTCTCTTTAATACTTTGCCACTTATAAATTTCTTCCACCAAATATCCTAAATCATCTCTCTCAAGTTCAAAGTTCTACAAATATTTAGGGCAGGAGCAAAATGCCACCAGTCTCTTTGCTAAAGCATAGCAGGAATCACCTTTACTCTATGATATGGTTTGGCTCTGTGTCCCCACCCAAATCTCATCTTGAATTGTTCTCTCATAATTCCCATATGTTACGGGAGGGACCTGGTGGGAGATAATTTGAATCATGGGAGTGGTTTCTTCTATACTGTTCTTATGGTAGTGAATAAGTCTCATGGGATTTGATGGTTTTATCATGAGTCTCTGCTTTTGCATCTCTCTCATTTTCTCTTGCCTCCACCATGTAAGAGGTACCCTTTGCCTCCTGCCATGATTCTGAGGCCTCCCCAGCCATGTGGAACTGTAAGTCCAATTAAACCTCTTTTTCTTCACCGTCTTGGGTATGTCTTTATCAGCAGCATAAAAATGGAATAATACACTCCAGTTCCCAAGAAGTTCCTTATCTCCATGTGAGACCACCTCAGCTTGGACGTCATTGTTCAAATCGCTATTAGCATTTGGTCAAAGCCATTCAACAAGTCTCTAGTAAGTTCTAAACATTCCCACATTTTCCTGTCTTCTTCTGAGCCCTCCAAACTGTTCCAACTTTTGCCTGTTACTCAGTTTTAAAGTCACTTCCACATCTTGGGGTATCTTTACAGCAGTGCCCTACCACTTGATACCAATTTACAACATTAATCCATTCTCACACTGCTATAAAGAACTGCCCAAGATTGGGTAACTGATAAAGGAAAGAAGTTTAATTGGCTCACAGTTCTGCAGGACTGGTGAGGCCTCAGGAAACTTAAAATCCTGGTGGAAGGGGAAGCAAACATGTCCTTCTTCACATGGTGGCAGGAAGGAGAAGTGCCAAGCAAAGGGGGAAAAGCCCTTTATAAAACCATTAGATCTTATGGGAACTCACTATCATGAGAACAGCATGAGGGTAACTGCCCCCATGATTCAGCTGCCTCCTGCCAGGTCCCTCCCATGACACATGGAGATTACGGGAACTATAGTTCAAGATGAGATTTGGCTGGGGACACAGCCAAACAATATCAAGCCTTTCTTGGACACCCTGTAATCTCTATGGGAATAAACCAGTGGTCACATCCTGAAAGAGGAGAGACCACATAGAGTAGAGCTGTATTGATCCAACTGAGACCATTCTAAATGAGCCAGATCCCAACCTCTGAAATATATTTTGCCAAAAAATATTGAAATAAATCTTTAATCTTTCTGGGTGCAGTGGCTTACCACTGTAATCCCAGCACTTTGGGAGGCCGAGAGGATGGATCACTTGAGTTCAGGAGTTCAACACCAGCCTAGGCAACATGGCAAAACCCCATCTCTACCAAAAAAAAACAAAAATTAGCCCGGCGTGGTGGTACATACCTGTAGTCCCAGCTACTTGGGAGATTGAGAGGCTGAGCTGGGAGGATCACTTGAGCCCAGGAGGTGGAGGTTGCAGTGAGCCAAGATTGTGCCATTGTACTCTAGCCTGGGTGACAGAATGAGACCCCTTCTTAAAAAAAAAAAAATTAAAAGAAAAACAACTTGAATCTGATCAAACCTCTACAGGAAATGCAGGAAATAGAGAAACATATTGAATGACTCCTCAGGTATATAATCTCTAAAATCTAAAATATGAGACATTCTACACCACAAATAACTGACATCATTGATAAATAAATGACAAAACAGAGGGAACTGTTACAAATTAAAAAGGGATCTAAGAGGAATACAGTGTGGTGATTCCTCAAGGACCTAGAAATAGAAATTCCATTTGACCCAGCAATCCCATTACTGGGTATATACCCAAAGGTTTATAAATTGTTCTGTTAGAAAGACACATGCACATATATGTTCATTGCAGCATTGTTTACAATAGCAAAGACCTGGAACCAACCCAAATGCCCATCAATGATAGACTGGATCAAGAAAATGTGGCACATATATACCATGGAATACTATGCAGCCATAAAAAAGGATGACCTTGGGCCTCCCAAAGTGCCGGGATTATAGGCATGAGCCACTGTACCCGGCAGTGCAATGGTGGACATCCATAGTCCCAACTACTCTGGAGGCTGAGGTGGGAGGATCTCTTGAGCCCAGGAATTTGAGGTTGCAGTGCACTATGATTGGAAGCTGGGGACCTTCGGAGATAATGAAATTCAACAGGTAAAGCCATCTAACAATAGACTTTACTGTAACTATAGAAGCACTGAGCAAATCCAAGGCAGAATTCATGGAAATCAGTAAAGATGAAACTAAATTAAGGTCTCAAGCAAGCCCCTCCCTGAAGTGACTGATGACTCTAAACTGATGTAAAAACAGATCTGTTTATACCAACAGCTTCCCAGCTGATGCAACTCTTGATGACACAAAAGAATGGCTAAAAGATAAAGGTCAAGTACAATACTCAGATGAGAGGAACATTGCATAAAGCATTTAAGGGATCAGTTTTTGCTATGTTTGATAGCATTGAATCTGCCAAGAAATTTGTAGAGACCCCTGGCCAGAAATACAGAAACACAGACCTGCTAATAGTTTTCAAGGAAAATTACTTTGCAAAAAAAAAATGAAGAAAGAAAACAAAATGAAATGAAAGCTAAATTAAGAGCTAACCAAGAGTGAGAAGAAAAACAAAAGGTTGAAGAAGATGCTGAAATGAAATCTCTAGAAGAAAAGATTGGATGCTTGCTGAAATTTTCAGGCAACTTAGATGATTAGACCTGTAGAGAAGATTTACACATTCTTTTCTCAAATCATGGTGAAATAAAATGAATAGACTTTGTCGGAGGAGCCGAAGAGGGGATGGGATAATTCTAATTAAAGAAAATGTTAAGGAAGCATTGGGTAAAGTGAAAGATGCAAGTAATGGTAACCTACTATTAAGGAACAAGGAAGTAACTAGGGAAGTACTAGAAGGACCGGTGGAAAAAGAAGCATTGAAAAAAATCTTAGAAGACCAACACAAGAATCGCTAAACAAATAGAATTCAAAAGGTTGCAGATTTAAAGGAAGAACAAAGGGCAATTAAGCTGTTCTGCCTGGGTCTGCTAAAGGAAAAGTATGTTTCAGGGTAAAAAAAACTAAATCTGCTAATGATAGCGAACAGGACAAAAACAGTACAACTGGACTAGTGAAATGAGCAAGAGAAGAAACAAAGAAGAACCTGCATCAAAACAGCAGAAAATGGTGTCAGCAGCTTAGTAAACCAGTAGTTTCATAAACACATTTTTAATTTTAATTAGGTTTTAAGCTGCTTTTGTTTTGGGGAGCTTTTAAAATGAAAGCCAAATTAGATCCATTTCAATCTCGAACTGTGAGAAAGAAGATTTTGTTGTTTAACTTGTCTTATTTTGTTATCCAAATGAGGATTTTTTAATATATAGTTCTGTTTGTGTTATTTCAGATTATTCAAATATCAAAAGGAAGATTCTTCCCCTAAATTGCCTTTGTAATATGAGACTATGTTAGTACAAACTAATAAAATAGATGGTATATTTAAAAAAATAAAAATAATCCACAGGGTTTGGCTAGTGATAAATGAAACAGAACAAGAGCAATAAGGAATGTATAATTTTTGAAGCTGGATAATGGTATGTTGGCTCATTAAACTACTCTCTTGCATTTGTATATGTTTGTCTAATTTCCATAATAAAAATAGGCAAAAAAAAACAATAGTCCTTCATCACTTATCAATTATTTCCCAAAAGTAACTTCCACTAACAGTTTTTTATATTGTTTTCCAGACATCTTCCATTTATATGCAGGGAAATTCATGTCTATCTATATATGTATATGTATATGCAGGTGTATATAATTTTTAAAACAATGGAAATCATACTGTACAAGACAAATAAAATGAAATTAAATCCCCCAGGTATTTGTCTAAATAACAGCAAACATCTGAATATTTACATAAACATATTCATGTGTAATGGTTTTGGAGAGGGGAAGATTCAAAATCTATAAATCTAGCCTGCCAGATTTGACTGTCTTTTCACTGTGATATTAAAAGTATAATAGTTATTTTTACACTTTTTTGAATTAAATAATACATATTTTGGAGTTATGAATAGACAGGTCTTGCACACACTTTCCCTCTTCACCAAATGACTGTTTAATAGAGATTATGTATAAAGTTCTTATGAAACATTTGCTTAAGGAAGCAAAATTTAAATTTACCTTTACTAAAAGATCCTCAAAGTCTATATTTTTGACATATTCTGTAAACCCCTATAATATACAGCTTTATACCTGGAAATCATTTGATAAATATGTCATTGCATATGATGTTCTCTTGATAATGAAACTGGTGATGATAAAATGTAGGTCCTAAGTAATTTCTATAATACCCAGAAGGGCAAAAAATCAACTTGATAGGATAAAAATCAATTGTCCAATTGGAAGTAATGGTCAAAATAAGACATTCTATGGAAGACACAGCAAACTTCTTTTCTCATCAAGACCAAGCAAGAGCATTTACACTTAAAATATCTCAGGCCAAAACTGTCAGATGTCTGTGCTGCCTTGAGCAGTATCAACCCCCTACTCTAGGAAAATCTTGCAACTTACAATTCAGTGCTCTTTTCAACCAAAAGCACAATCATTCTCCCAGATTTTTATAATTAAATATTAACTTTGCCACCAGTATATTTGGCATACAAAGCCAATCGATCATTTTTTAACCGACATAGGAGAATATCTGCTTGAGAATTCAGTCTTGAACTGATGTCTCTCTGAATTCTGTCAAAAATATAGGTGAGAAAAAAATTATATTTGATAGCATGAATAAGAGATGTAAAAATCCATTTTTCTGTATTTTCTATGTTCTCTTTTAGTTATCTTTTAGTATTACTGTAGTTCTTTGGAATGCTATGTATCTGTAATGTGGTTAGTAATTTTCTTTAAATACTTTAGCCTAAGAAATGGATCTATACAGGCACATAATTTAGTTCTAGGTTATACATACCGCGGGGCTGGTTAGTTGGTATTTAACCAAAAGCCAATAATCCAGAAGAGGCTACCAAAAGCACTTTGGTTATATTTACCTTCATTTAACACCAGAAGGTGTTTTAGTTGCTACTACTGACATGATAAATTATTTTCTTCCCACTGGACAAATAAGTGGTGTTAGAGATGTAGAGAAAAACATTTCTATTTTTATATGAAAGCTTATACCTTCCAGAATGGAGAAAAGGCTTAATTCTGAATCAGTTCTGTGTTCAATCACTGACTTAGAGAATTATTGCCTAAAGCAAGCTATGATGTTAGCATGTCATATTGGAACATTGTCACATTTCCTCAAGTGAACCATTTATACAGGATAGAAACTTGAAAGGACCAAGAGCTGGAACATCATTGAGTTTACAATACATTATATGACTATTTCTTTGTGGTATTTCTTTTAACACCATATACTTAACAATAGTTCCACTAAGAATTGGACTTCTGCAATGGAGTCTAAAGACGCTCTTCTCTGTTCCTCCATAGTCAGCTAAATTCTTCCCTTTGGCAGGAGACATCTTTGTGTTTGGTGGAGAGAGAAGCCTTCTCACAGCCCGTGTAGTATGCACTAGGGCTGGTGAACTCCAGGAATGAGTAGCTGACCTCTCGCTGCTGTGATCAGCTGCAGTCTGAGATCCTGCTCCAAGGATCAAACACCTTTTAAAAGGAGACTGTGAGGAGCTAGGGTCTTTTCTCAACTGAAAGGAGAAGATTCCAGAGAATCATTGCAGCCTTTTTAGTAACCTGCTGGAAATCTGGCTGCTGCATGATTACTCAGGGAGAAACAAATCATTTCCCAATAACTGCTAACTGTGTGCATTCCCTCCACAGCTTAACGCCCACTCACAACTCAGAGCCGTGGGCAGATTATATCCTAATCTTTGAGTTATTTTCTCTTCAAAGAGAAAAAAATCTTAGATTTTAAAGAAAGTACAATAACACGTTAAGAAATTCGTTCAGCCACTTCAATAATCATTGCTCAATTAAATTTCTATCATTCCGTACTTTCTTAAATATTCTCCTATTCCCTCCACCCCCACTGCATCCCCCAAATACTCTTGGGTGTTCAAAATAAATCCTAAAAATCTGGCTCACCTCTGAAAGACATTTATAAATATGTTTTCCATTTCAATCTGGCAGGACTCATGCTCTTATTGTCCTACTTTTCTTGCACATGCCTTTTCTGGCTGGCCCTGCTTGGCTTTTTTTGCATTATTTAGCCTTGCCTCGGGCATTGTTCATCTCCGTGCCCTGCATTCTACCTTCAAGCTCTATTTTACTGACTTTCTTCTGTTACTGGGAAACTTCCCAGTTTCCTTCCAGGCTATTCAGTTTCCTTGGCATTACTTGCTCATTGATCATTTTTAACCACTTTTCCACTTCTGCTGCTTGGCCCAAAGTGAAATGTGAGACTACTGAAAGATTTTGAGGAAATTGCTCTGCTGCTGCTGAGCAGGAGTCTTCTCAGCTCTTTTTCTTTATCTCCGTATTCTCAAAGCCACAGGTGCCTGTCATTCATATTGAGATCCTACCGCATTTTGTAATTTGACCTGAATTACTGCTTTGAACAAAAGCAAGGATGTACATTGCATCATGAATTTTGTCATATTCTCCAATATTTACACCAAAGTAGTCCCTTCAGATGAACTTTAAATGTTTTACATTTACTGACAAAATTATAAAGCTAACCCAGAAAGGTTAATCTTTTGGGAACCTCTGCTCTAAGGCTATTAATCTTGGCTTTCTGAACCAGATTTGGATGTGTTAATCTCTTTGCTTTAGAGTGTCATTTCTCTGGTAAGAATGTGTCAGGTAAAATACAATAGACATTTTAAGCACATAAAGAAAAATTAATTTCTACAGTTTTTTTATTTAATTTTTTTATTTTATTTATTTTTTATTTTTATTTTTTATTGCATTTTAGGTTTTGGGGTACATGTGAAGAACATGCAATATTGTTGCATAGGTACACACTTGGCAGTGTGGTTTGTTGCCTTCCTAGTTTTTTTTTTTTTTTTTAGTTTACTAATCCTCTGTTGAGTTTTGCAGTTTTGATTTATTTGAAAACTCCATTTGTTTGGAAACTAGAGTGATATTACAAAGCCTCAGAAGTGAGCATTACTTGACAATCAACCTTTTAAATTGCATGGCATGATTCTCAAATGATATTCCTTATGTTATTCAACTACCCTCTCCTTTTTTCAAGTTTATACATACATTTCACTCTCTTTTTCTTCATTCCATCTGCTAACACCTCCAGTCTAACACTTCAGCTAGAACTATGCTTTCTTCTTTAACCAAACCATGTTGACTTGTTCAACAATGAACTTGTTAAATAGCACATCAATCAAACAAATGGCATACCAACATCTTTCGTTTGTTCTTAAAATTACAATTTGTATCTAACAGATTATATTGTTTAATTCAATAGATTAGCTCAATGTGTTAGCTTTCTATTAGCATTTAATGTCTATTTATTAGTGCCCTATTTGAGGTTCCTGTTATATTTGCAAATAGTAAGTTTTGATTTCTTTAAAATATTTTACAACTTTGTTTTCCTACTAATTCAAAATGGCCTTCTTCTAGTCAATACCCCGTCAATGTAAGTTTTCTCTGTGCTTGTTCCAAATGTATATAATGTTCAAAGACAAGGAGAAGCTAGCTTATGCTTTGGTAACACATGACTCCAAATTTGTAATGGCTTAAGGCAATAAAAGTTTATGTTCATCTTGAGTCAGCTATACCTCTCCTCCACACAGGATTCATTCCTGGACCAAAGCTGAGGAAGAAACCCATATCTGAAACATGTTTGCCCTTTCAGTAGAGGGAAATGAAAGAAAGTGTAGCGCAGCACACACTGACTCTTAAAGTTTCTGCCCAGAAGTGGCACCTATGACTTCTGCTCACATTTCATCAGCCATGCCTGAGTTCAATAAGCAGGGGGTGAGGGGAAGATGAAAGGTAGGCTATAGTATCCCAATTAAAGAAAATACTGAATCAGTTAGAAATCAGAACATAAACACATTGCTACTAGGTTGTAAAATCAAAGGAAAATATAATGATATAAAGCAATAATTCAGTTTTATCATGTAAGGACTTATATTTGGTTTGAGTGAGTAGTAACAAGTCCTCATAATAATGCAATTAAATTATTTATTTCAATATACCTTTGTAGATATGTTTTTTCTTTTATTTCTTTTACTTATCTGGATTTTTCTTATTTTTCCTAATACAACTTTTATGCAGTGTGAGGCACTGCTGAAAGATAGTATATTCCTTGGTGATATCTTTATATAATATATAATTAGCATTACATTTTTATAAATTTTAAACTGTATTTTATAAATGATCATATATAAGCCACAGTATTTCTTCAGTTGTTAAAACAACATAACTATTCTTTAAACATATATATTTTTGAGTTTAACGAAATACTCTAAAAATAGAGGACCTAACTTTTTCTCTCATTGCCCATTTTTTTTAAGAGTTGAAGATATTTGCTTCTATTAAATATAGTAACAAATAGGCAAAAGACTAATACATTTTTTTGTTTTTTTGAGACAGTCTCGCTGTGTCACCCAGGCTGGAGTGCAGTGGCACGATCTCGGCTCACTGCAACCTCTGCCTCATGGGTTCAAGCAATTATCCTACCTCAGCCTCCTGAGTAGCTGGGACTACAGGGGCCCATCACCACACCTGGCTAATATATGTATTTTTTTAATCGAGATGGGATTTCACCATATTGGCCAGACTGGTCTCAAACTCCTGACTTTGTGATCCACCCACCTCAGCCTCCCAAAGTGCTGGGATTACAGGCCTAAACCACCATGCCTGGCCAATAAACACACTTTTTAAAGTAAATTTTCAAAGCTTAGCTATAGCTTCTGCTTATGAAGCATTTACCAGGCTTATTTATTCAATAATACTTACTAACTGCCCAGACTCTATTTACAGTGAGCAGGGCACTGAGGATATTACAGTGCATAAGACAATGTACCCTGTCCCTCCCTGTCCTCGAGGAGTTTAAATTTTAGTTGCAGAAATATAAAATATACTATTAAATAAATACGATAATTATAGATTGTGATAAGAAGGAAAAAAATGGATGTCGTGTTTCAGGAATTAATTGAGATGGACTGAGTATAATCCAAGATATATTTTGGAAATAAAATATATGTCTTATTGATGGAGTATATATACAAGATGAGGAAGTGGGAGGAATTGAGGATCACTCAATCTCTAATAGACTAACTGGGTAGAAGATAGTATCTTCTGATATGGGAAAGAAAATAGGGTCTGGGGGGTAAAAGGAAGCAGAGGATACCTATTTTTGCCTTGTTAAGCTTGAGGAGCTTATTAAACAGAGGTACAAACATCTAATAGAGAGTAATTGTGATATATAATCAGGTACATTATATATTTCATATGATGTAATTTTCATATTGTTATCTGATATTACACACACACACGGAGAGAAATTCAAACCATTCCCATATTTCTGAATACCATCTATATGTATACACACACACACACACACACACACACACACACACACAATAGTTGAAGCCACTAAGGGCCTAGGACAGAGCTCTAAGAAAGTATGATGGTTAGAGTTCCAGCAGAGGAGCTGGAGCCAGCAAAGAAGGAAAAGAAGGAATGGAAAACTTTTTCTGTTAAGAGTCCAATATTCTGGTTTTGGCAAGCCATAGGGGCTCTTTCTCACAACTACTCAACTCTGCAGTTATGGTACAAAAGCAGCCATAGACAATACATAAATGAATAAATGTGACTGTGTTCCAATGAAGCTTTATTTATGGATCCAATGTGAATTTTATGTAATTCCCGTGATTTAGGAAATATTCTTTTTATCAATTTTCAATCATTAAAAAATGTAAAAATCATTCTTAGCTCACAGGCACTATAAAAGCAAGTCATGGGCCAGATTTTGCCCATGGGCTGTGGTTTGCTGATCTCTGAGGTGTTAGTTATCCATAACTGTGTAATAAATTACCCTAAGATTTAGCAGCTTAAAACAACTCTATTTTCTCATGGCTTCTGTGGACCCGGCATCCAGGCTCAGTTTAACTGGGTTCTCTGAACCACGCTCCCTTGCAAGCTGCCATTGAGGTGTTGGCTGGGGCTGCAATCATCTCAAGTCTCAACTGGGGAGGATCTGCTCCCAAGCCCGCCAGCTGGTAGTTGGTGGGATCTACTTCCTGACTGGCTATTGACTGGAGACCTCCTTCCGTTTTTTGCCATGTAGCCTTTTCCAGAGGGAAGCTCACACATGGCACCTGGTTTCTGTAAAAGTGAAAAAAAAGAAAAAGAGAGATCATGAAAGAGTGAGCAATATGGAAGCCAGACTCTTTGTAATCTAATCCTAGAAGTATCATTCCATCAGTTGTCATATCTTGTTCCTTTGGAAGGAAGTTTCTGGATCCAGCCCACACACGAGGTGAGGGAATTACACAAGGGCACATGGGAGGCAGGGACTATTGGGAACCATCTTAGAAGCTACCTTCAATACCTGGAGAGTGTGATGTCGCACTCAGAGGCAGAGAGAGGAGAGTGGCTCCAGAAGGCAAAGGAAGCAATTTCATTAAGTGTTGCTGAAAGGTTTGTAAAGATAAGGATGGAAAAGTTTTAATAGATAGAAGGGGTTGAAATGAAGAAGGAAATGCAAGAGAGTTAAATGGAAACTGTGTAAAGGTCACCTTCAAGAATTTTTGCTACAAAACAGAGGCCAAAAATGAGACTACTGCTGGAAAAGAATGTGAAGTAAGGGTGAATTTTTTTTAAGGAAGAAGTTTAGGAATAGTAGAGCATTTTTGTACACTGATGGGAATACTCCTGTAGAATAAGAGGGAGATTCTTGATGCAAGGGAGAAGAAGGAAAACTGAAGGACTGTCTTTCAGAAATGGAGAAGTAATAGGATCCACATTTCCTATGTAAGGATGAGTCTCTGAAGGGAGGAAGGACACATCTTTCAATGTAACCATGTAGAACACTGGGAGAGATATCAGTGCAAGCAGTTTGTCAATTTGGTGGTGAAAAGATAAAGCAGTTTCTGGAAAGCTTTTATAGATTCAGATACATGTGAAATCAGCAAATTGGTAGGGAGGTCTGAGGATGGAGGTGTGGTTATGAGATTGAGTGCTATTTTTTGCAAAGTAGGAAAGTAAACTTACTGGGACTACATTTAAAATTGCCTGGCATGGTTGAGCTTTGAGTTAAAATTGTTAATGTAAATCAGTCATCCTGATGACTTGATTTTCTATAGTAACTTCCAGCTGCTCACGTTTGTGCCTGGAGAAAATGGATGATTTGAAGTTTTCCTGACATGTGCAATGGAGTGAGGGAGGGTAAAGACACTGACTGTATTCAAAAAAGGAGTAAATAGGCCAGAGTATCAAGGCTGATCCATGGAGAAGTAAAATCAGCCAGTGTAATAGTGAGAGAGTAGTGGAATTATATGAAGTAAATACTTCTTTATAGAAAAATGAGATACAATTAAGCTGACGATTTTAAAATGCTTCCCACTAATAAAATCTCATCAATAAGAGGATATTTTATATGTGAAATCCATGTTTAACTTTGAATTTGTTTGATTAGATAGTTCCAAATTACTCAGAAAAGAAGGGGTATTCTCCTTTTAGAAATATTGTACGAAAATAAAGGAATGATTCACAGTGAGGAAAGAACCATGAAGTTGAAAAGGAAATTTATAATACTTAAAAGGAAAGGAAAGTTTGATGAGGAAGGGTAAGGACAGGTTGATGCTGAGAGCTAAGTGGGGCAGTTCATGTTTCCTTCTGGTTTCCTAGCCCTGTAATGTGAAAGCCTAGCTGTGTGTAGGAACCACCTGTGTTGAGTTTGGTAAAAATGCAATGTCAGGCATCACTCAACACTTTCTGAGTCTGAATCAGAATTAGAATCGATCTTTTCTGAAATCACTCCAGATGTTGCTGAAAGACAGTTGTGCTGTGGGTAGCCTTTGACGGCCCTGGAACCTCTGCTTCCTGCATCTTGGAACAAGTTGCCATTTAAGAAGTGTATCTACCCACCAATCACCATGCTAAGAGAAGCCCAGACCATATGAAGAGGCTCTGGAGAATGAGCCTCTTAGAGAAGAGACAGCAGGTTGAGTATCAGAGTGAAACAGACATACACATCAAGGAAATGGATATGTGAATGAGCCATCTTCAATGTCCAATCCTATTGAGCCTTTATTTGGCTACAGCCCCAGGCACCATTCTAATGATCATGGCATGAGACCCCAAAAGAACTATTCTGCTGAGCCTAGTCAATACACGAAAGCATGAGAGATAATAATGACTTGTGTTTTAAGCCACCAAATTTTGCAGTAGTTTGTTGCACAGCAATAGATGGCCCAAACATCAATCCCTACTCTCCCCTCAGGGACTTATCATCAATAATCTCTTTTTTTAAATATACAAATAGAAATAACTGACATTGACTGAGGCTTACTATGTACCATACACTGTTCTGTACACTTTTTATGAAATCCTCTCAATAATCCTATTGAGATAGGTGCTATTTTTATCTCCATTTACAAATGGTTAAATACACTTAAATAACACAAATAAAAAGTTGTGGAGCAAGACAGTGAGATCCTAGAGCCTGCACACTTAACCACCACATGCCCCTTAATCTGTCATTCTTTTGGGGGTCTTCTCTATCTGCATTTAAACATATTTTAGCTTCTCCTTCTTGGCTTTATAGATCTCCTTTAGCAATCACTCCATTTCTCTCTCTTTGTATCTTTAAGATTAGCTCTCCAGAAAGGGTTGTCTACTTTCTGTCTCTTCCTTCTCCCATTCATCCCTCAAGTTGTTGCCTCCTGACTTCTTCCTCTCCCACCCTACAGATACCAGGTCTTGCGTAAGTTATCAGTGATATCCCTTGCTAAATCTAAGGGATCACTTTTTATCCTTGTCTTCTTAATTTGTCTTAAACTGGTGATACTGATAAGCATTTCCTTCTTTTGAAACTGTTCCCTTCTATAACTTTCGTGACCTCAGTCTCTCCTAATTTTACTCCTACCTTTCTAACATTACATCTCGTTTTCTCTTACTACCATCTCTTCCTTTGCCTGTCTCTTAGATGTTAGTGTTCCTTAGGAACTCCCTTTCTAATTATTATGTACATTTACATCTATCCCTATAGCCTCAACCACTATCTTCATGATGAGAATTCTCAAATATCTCTAGTCAAGATTTCTGTCTGTACCTGAATTCTTAACCTGAGGTCCACAGAACCATTGGAAGTTTGTGCAGAATTCAGAAGGGTCCATGAACTTGGATAGGAAAAATATACATCTTTCTTTTCACTAAACTTTGAGACACAGCACTTTCTTTCATAACAAATATGGGAAACAAACCACAGTGGAATTATCAGTACTTAAACCAATAGAAACCGCAGATATTTTTTAATTTTAATTTTTAGTTCTGGGGTACATGTGCAGGATGTCTAGGTTTGTTACATAGGTAAACATGTGCCATGGAGGTTTGCTGCACCTACTAACCCATCACCTAGGTATTAAACCCAGCCTGCATTAGCTATTTTTCCTAATGTTCTTCTTCCCCTGACTCTACCCCCAAATAGGCACCAGTGTGTTATTCCCCTCCCTCTGTCCATGTGTTCTCTTTGCTCAGCTCCCACTTATAAGTGAGAACATGCAGTGTTTGGTTTTCTGTTCCTTTGTTAGTTTGCTGAGGCTAATGGCTTCCAGCTTCATCCATGTCCCTGCAAAGGACATGATCTCCTTCCTTTTTATGGCTGCATAGTATTCCATGGTGTATATGTGCCACATTTTCTTTATCCAGTCTATCATTGATGGGCATTTAGGTTGATTCCATGTCTTTGCTATTGTGAATAGTGTTGCAATGAAGATAGATGTGCATGTATGTTTGTAATACAATGATTTATATTCCTTTGAATATATACCTAGTAATGGGATTGCTGGGTCAAATGTATTTCTGGTTCTAGATCTTTGAGGAATCACCACACCAGCTTCCTCAATGGTTGAACTAATCTACATTCCCATCAGCAGTGGAAAAGCATTGCTATTTCTCTGTAACCTCACCAGCATCTGTTGTTTCTTGACTTTTTAACAATGACCATTCTGACTGGCAGAAACCACAGATATCAAAATACAATTGTCAGATGTGAGGGCTATCTGGCTGTGACATCTGTCACCACATTGATATCCAGGGTTGATTTGGCTGAATTGGCTGGCTAGGCAGGTGTCCCCTTCCTCCCTTACCACGCCATGTGCATCCCTCCTGAAGCTGTGCGCTGGGTTAAACAGGATGACCATTGAAGAGGACAACCACTCCCGATAGAGGAGGACCAGTCTTCAGTCAAGAGTATACAACAAGTAGCTGCAGTCTCCTTCTGGAACCTCCAAACAAGCTCTCAAGGTCCACTTGTAGGGGAACATAGGATAGCCAAGCTTCCAAGATTCCAGATACATCCAAATGAGGTGCTGCATTGGTGAGTTTTGAATTTTTATATTCTCAAAATATACTTATTTTCCTTTATGGCTGAAACCTGGTTTACAAAATATTTAGCTAACCTAAGGTATTAACTATTGTCTCATATTTTCCAACAAACACTTAAAATTTTTGTTTTTCATATGTAAATATTTAATTAATCAGCAATTACAGATGATATGATATAAATAAATGACTTCATCAAAGCATGATGACACAACCATTCAATAGCTGATATAAAAAGACAGAGCTCAACCTGGGCAACATGGTGAAACCCTGAGTCTATGAAAAATACAAAAATTACCCAGCATGGTGGCACAAGCCTGTAGTCGCAGCTACTTGGAAGGCTGAGATGGAAGGATGGCTTAAGCCCAGAAGGCTAAGGCTGCAGTGAGCTGTGTTTGCACCACTGCACTCTAGCCTAGATGACAGAGCAAGACCTTTTCTCAAAAAAAAAAAAAGAAAAATCTGAGTTTATTGCTGGTCAGGCATGGTCTCTCAGAGCACAGGAGACTGTTGATCTCACATGGGGGTTTTAGCAGTATGGAGTTCAGGGATGGGCAGACTTTCCAAGACATCTGTGGGTTGACATAATCTATAGTGTAGTGTGACTACTCAGGTAAGACAGTGGTTGGTTTGTTGGCACTTCAGGTATGTGACATTTTGGGAGTGAATCTGTCCCTGACTAGATGGCTCTCACAAGTAAGTTGCTGATCCTGTTTGTTTGACTTGCAAAACAAGGGGGAGTTATTGTTCACATATTGAACAGTTTTCAAACTGTTACCATGGTTATAAAACTATCTGTCTTAGAAAACGCTTGTGGAAACTTTAATTCTCAGTTCTTTTGTTTCTCATTCATCCAGAGCTATGGAAAAGATAGTCAAGGAATTTCCAGATTTTACTAGGTTGTTGATTCAAGACATGGTTTGTGGAGCACTAATTTTTAGGTTGAGCATTGATCAGTGTGATTTTATCCTGTGTTTCTCTGCAATATTTTAAGTCATTTTTCAGAAAAGTGGCTGTGTCAAAGTATTTGAGACACTGGACAAGAGACATTGAACAACTGTGAGACAAATATATAAATAAATGTATTTAAGAATGGATTAGAAGATTCTCCACAACTGGGGGTGATTAAGGAGTTAATTCCCAACTGTTCCTTGCATCTTTCTTAAATAGCCAGTCTTCCTTTTATTTTAGCTGAGATATAGAGTGTTTTACCTTATCTGAAGGGTTAATTCAGTACTACATTAAGTGTTGGCCAGGAGCATTTTCTTCTCTGGTTGGCCAAAAGAAAGTGTATACACACACACACACATACACACACACACTCACAGAGAAAGACACACACACAGCCCTACAGGTGGGTACCACACAATGATGCTTTGGTCAATGGCAGACCACATATGTGATGGTAGTCCCATAAGATTAATACTATATTTTTACTGTACCTTTTCTATGTTGGATATGTTTAGATATACAAACTCTCACCGTTGTGTTACAACTGCCTGCAGTATTCAGTACAGCAATATGCAATACAGATTTGCATCTTAGAAGCAATAGACTATACCATATAGCCTAGGTGTGTAGTAGACTATACCATCCAGATTTGTGTAAGTACACTCTAGGATGTTCCCACAATGATGAAATCCCCTAACGAGGCATTTCTCAGAACAAGCCACACGTAACTATAAAAGTTGAACTTATACTCCTTCTCATAATGTTTTATCTTTAAATCTATTTTGCCTATTATTAATATAGATGTGCCAGCTTTGTTTGTATTATTACCTTCTTGGTACTTTTTTATATATTCTTAGTTTTTAATGTCCTGTGTCTTTATGTTTTAGATGTATGTTTTAGATATAGCTAGAATTTTAAAATTTACTCTGACAAATGTCAGTCTTCTAATTAATGGATTTTCTCATTTATATTCATGTGATTGCTTGTATTTTCAATTTATTTCTATCATTTTGTTTTGTGTTTTCTACTTACCTGTCTCTATTATGCTTTCTCTTTCCTTCTTTCTTGCCTGCTATTAAATTAATGTTTTATTTATTCTCTTTTTCTTCTCCACTAGACCAAAAGATATGTACTCTATTTCTACACTCTTTTTTTTTTTAAAGAGAGAAAAGGAGAAAGAAAGAAACAGCAAAAGAAAGAAAAAATGAAAGAGAAAGAAAGAGGAAGAGATTTTAGAAAAAGAGAGAAAAGGAGAAAGAAAGAAACTGCAAAAGAAAGAAAAAAATGAAA
>CAUYQU010066500.1:0-13936 GCA_963574635.1 Cheracebus regulus | reverse complement strand
ATAAAATATTGGTTGTCTGCTTATTTGTTATTTTCATCCCCTATTCCTTCCTGTCTCCATTGTTAAGCACAATTATTGGCATAAAAGAGGTTTTTAATACCTATTTTTAGACTGCATTCTAGCCTGGGCAATAAAACAAGAATCCCATTATCTCTCCCTCTTTCTCGTCCTCTTTCTCTCTTTCCTTCTTTTTTTTCTTTTGCTGTTTCTTTTTTTCTTTCTCCTTTTCTTTTTCTTAAAAAATAAATAAATAAATAAATAAATTAAAAATATATATATAATAAATGAAAAATGCTTTTAAGTGGTAAAATTACTTGCTAATTTAGATTGTTGCTGTTTTGTTTTGCTCTTGTGGGCTCATACAACTTTTAGTTAAAGGTGTAAAACCCCAATATTTAAATGTGTGTCGTTTTACAGTTATTCACAGGACTTAGTGCAAAACAATTATCTGCTTTCTATCATAAAATCAAGGAATCCTGACAAAAGGAATGTAAAGTACATTTGAAGTGATCAAGTTAGACTTCCCACTTAAAAAATATGACTCCTTCTAAACCTCCCTGGTAAGTGATCATGAAGTCCCTGCTTGGATCCTTTGAGTGATGGAGAACACCCTGCTTCATGCTACATGCTTTTTGAAACAGCTCTAACTCCTGAACCCAGTCTTTCCTGCAATATGGAGAGACTGCAGAGGAAGCTGGCACAGATTGCCCAGCCCAGCAGTCAGGAAGTGGGCCCAGGGCCCGAATTTGTTTACATATCCCACGTGAAGACTTTCAGCCAGGCCACTCTGCTGGAGACATGAAATAATTTTTCTCACCAGGCCCAAACCTGCTTCTAAGCCCCACTTCATGAGAGCCTCTTTCATCTTAGCAAGCCCTTTCATCTTTCAACTGAGTAACTGCTCAGATTTTGAAGCCCTAGAGTTGAAGTGAAGAGACTATAATAAAGTCTTCCTCTCCACAAACTAATGAAACATCAATTTACCATTATTATGTCTTTTATCAACAGAAAATGAGGATCTAACTTGTAATGGTCTCCATCTGAATACAGTATCTCCTTTTTTTAGGGCAGAGCGTTCAGGTGAACTGCTGTGTGCTAAGAAGTTGGAGTTGTTAATGGCAATTGTGTCAAATTAATCTCAGCACAAACTACTGCATTTTATTATGTAAATTCTCAAGATAATTGAATGCTGTATCAAGGACATTTATCCAATTAATTTTTAAAATGTTAACAGAATTCATTTATCATCAGATAGTTTTAATTGTAACTGTCAATAATTGTTTTAGTCTTTAAGTTAGCATTCTAGAGTTTAAGAAATTCAAAGTGATATCCGAAGATTTTTGCTGATTATTATTATAACTCATATAAATAGGAGCAAAAACTTACACTGTAACTGATTTAAGACTGGTCATATGAGTTATACATAAAAAATTCAAATCCTGCTTCTAAAAGCTTTGAATACTCATTGATTCTGTGAACTTTGAAAGCTTCTGAAAATGTACTATAATCCCAATATGGTATTAAGACTATTTTATGTAATCAAAGGAAAAACCCACAAAATTATAAAATTCTGCTATTTATATGCTTGGCTCTCCGCAAGAAATTATAAAGACTATTGGAAATCTAACCTCTACTTCAATGGAATTTCTGCCTAGACAAGGAAATCAAACATTAATTCACTTGACAAAATACAAAGTCCATGTACACAAATCATCACTGATGAAAGGATAGGAAGGACTCCAAATCCTTAGCTATCTATTTAAATAGTCCCCACCCTCCAGGAAGAATATGTGGTTTACTTTACTAAAAATGCACATTTGTTACCAGCTATGACTTGAACCCCAATATCTTGTCCCCCTGATCAACTTAGCAGGACCTTGCTGGAAGAATCCTTTTCTATATGTAGTTTATGGCTTTGGCTGGAAACAAATAGAAAAATGTGAATTAGTCAGATTAACCAAATCATAGTTCAGTACTCCGCTACATATTCAATAGGCCATTAGATCATAAAGCTAATTTAAGTTATATAAAGTGTTTATCACAGTGCCTGCCTGCCTAACACTAGGTGCTAATACATGTCAACTTCTTTCACTTTCATCGATTTCCTCTCTTTTCCTTAACTACTCCCTGTTCCCCAAAGTATAAAGTACATTTTAATATTCGAGCATGGTAAAAGAAAAACCAATTAACTCCCTGATACTGCTATCCCAACACTGCATTTGCAAATCTCCGGGCTAATGCAGAAGGGAAAAAGCATATAAATAATTCCTTATATCTGAGGGAAAACCCTCAGCTAAATTCTCCTCCATTTAGATAAAGTTAATGTGAGTCTTTTGGAAAATCACCAGACCAAGGAAGGAACATTTCAGCCCACAGGCCTGACTCAGCCCACTGCTTGATTTCATTCAGTTGGGGGTGAGAAAGCTCTGGGTGGTCCTTTACAGAACTCCTATCCCTGAGCCCCAGGGATCTGCTGGAGTCACCCCACTTAGAGAAGTTTCTCATGGTTTAAGGATCTAAGCAATCGTAAACATGCGAATTACAATTTCTGAGGGAAGTAAAGCCAAGAACTCCCACTCTCACTCCAGGTCCTGGAATTTAGGAAAGTCTTCTCAGCTACTTCTCTTTTCCTCTTCTTTACAAATCCATTCCTTTTTTTTCTTTTGCTTCCTCAAAGGGCTTCCCCCTCTCTGTGTACTTCTTTCTTCCTTAACTCTCTAACCTCTTTTCTGTTTTCCTCTGCTTCCTTCCCTTTTGTCTGCTTGTGTCCATTCCAGGGGCCAAGCCTCTCCTTTCACTGCCACCTCTTCCCAGCCCCATTGCTCCCTTCTTCACCCTCACTTCTGCTTCTGGTGTCTCTTCTGTCTCTTCAGCTGACACTCATTACTTTCTTCCCTCTTTGCAAAGTAAAACTGATTCCATGTCCTGGCTTTGTTGTCTTGTAAGACAGTTCTATTTTTCCTTATGTTATACATGTGCTCCTCAACTTATAATGGGGTTACACCCCCATAAACCAGTCATAAATTAAAAATATCATATGTTGAAAATACAATATAGCTCAAACATTATAGCTTAGTCCCATCTATCTTAAACGTGCTTAGAACACTTATATTAGCCTACAATTGGGAAAAATCATCTAACACAAAGCCTATTTTATAATAAAGTGTGGAAGAACTCATGTAATTTATTGAGTACTATGCTGAAAGTGAACGACAGAAT
This sequence comes from Cheracebus regulus, assembly GCA_963574635.1. Taxonomy (NCBI): domain Eukaryota; kingdom Metazoa; phylum Chordata; class Mammalia; order Primates; family Pitheciidae; genus Cheracebus; species Cheracebus regulus. The sequence goes on along the minus strand of CAUYQU010066500.1, from coordinate 10,717 downwards.
GGTTGTATGGGCACATGAAGTACAGTTTCTACTGGATACATATTGCTTTTACACCATCGTAGTTAAAAATCTTAAGCCATTTTAAACTGGGACCATATACATATTGAAGACAGAAAGGCAGGGAGTATAATAAAGAGTGCATGAGACTTAGGAGTTGGAGATGAGGCTTTGGTCTTGCTCAGAATCTACAAATGTAAAAATGGGGATCACTCAAATGATGACTGTGTTTCATCCATTCTAAACCATGTTAAAGAGGTTAGTGGTTATTATGCAAATGAACAACAACTGATAGAGAATAACAATCATAAATATAGCAAACATTTATATAGTCCTTACTATGTGTCAAACACTGTTCTAAGCACTTCAGATAAGCTCACTGAATCCTCAAATCATCACATGGGCACTAAGAATGTGCAAAGGGAGTGGAATCATGGGTAGGTATTTTTCTCTTGCAAAAGTTTCTTTTATCACTGTTTTTACAATTTTAAAACAAGGCTGTGGAGTTGAGCATTTCTATTTCACTAAGAAAGTTGACTGAATTTTCAGTTTTACTTATATACGGTTGTTTACCAATTGTTTTCTCCCTGCAGTGGAGGGTCATTATAGAAAAAACAAAAACCAAAAACTCCAGGCTACTGTGATCAACCTATGTACCAACTTTCCCTTTTATAAATAGAAAATAATGCTTCGAATGATTCACATTGATGTGATAATATATGGAGCATATCATTGAATATTATTCAATAAATGTTGTGTGACATTTTCACACTAAAGATCACAGTGGAAACATAATCATTACTGTTAGGAAACATAATCATTATGTGTTACACTTAAAGGTTGACCTTGATGTCCCGTCTGTCAGAATGGCAGATAATTTCATTTTAACAGATTGTTAAAGACTCCTGCCAGAGACCAATGTTCCTGGGAGTTATTATAGCCCACAGGGGTTAAATAAGCACAGAGCAGATTACTACACTTAAAAGCAACCCAAAGAGCCTTAACAGCACATTTACTTTAAAAACAGGGAATATCTGGGGTTTATTTCTCAATAAAATATATTACTTCTCTTCTTATATATATGAATTTCTTGGCTCCTTAATGTTATTCATAAGAATAAACCAATTCTTATTTCTGAGAATTGATATGCAAACTTCCAAACTGTAAACAAAAACCACTTGGTTTTAAAACATTGTACAATTTCTAGAAAGCAATAATACGCATTTGCTCTTTCTAGACTTTTGGTAAAATAGGAACAGTTCTCTAACACCATGGATTCAGTCTAAAAGAAACTCACACAAGTTCAATTCTGGTATTTCAAACATAATGGGTTGTAATGTAGTCTTGTCTTGTATTATCTATAATAAAAGGTTTGCTAAACAAATTAATAGTGTGGTAAGTAGTGGCAACTCCAAATTTTCTACATATAATGGCACATAGGGACTAAAATCTGGTTAGAGATTTAGTTGACTTATTTTGAATAAGTCAACTGACTTTGCATGAGCATTTGCATGAGAAATACTCTGATTTTACCTGGATTGTATGTGCATACATACATAAAAGTAAAGCAGGCTTTTTAAAATATCATATGCACACTTTACATAAAATTGAGAAAACCTTGATTGTCCACATTGAAGAATACATATTTATTTAGAGTGGCATTAGATTGCTGATAGATTTTTAGAGGGAAAATTAACATCTTCTAGTCCTACCCCAAGCATTTCCTGATAATAATGCTAAAATAATGTTGCCTAATCTACTTAAAATAACATTTGGTTCCAAAAACTTTGGCAGTGACTAAAGTGTACACAGAAGTGAACATAGTGTACACAGAAGCAGTGAATATACAAAGGATGATGCATCACTTATCCGGGCAATGAAGATTCACATAGACACATAATTAAGCCCTTCTCAGAGGCTGAGATTAGCTATTGTGCACTCTAAATTCAGTTAGAGTATATTCTTGAAATTGATAAAATTTATGGAATGCAGACCTTTTGCCTGATTTAAACTGCTCTTCCTCATAGTCTGACTGTATTGTTATTTTACTGAATTTCTATATTCTTATTATGTATTTGTGTCATCTACCCAACTTCATACTTTGTGTTTGTCTGTGTACATATATATATAAAGTGCTCAATAAATATTTGTTGAATAAATAAATGGATGATTGAGTGAGATTTCACCGAATTACAAAACTATTGTCCCTGTATAAACAGTGATCTCTAAGAGAGTATCTGGAATCATTGATTTCTAAGAGTTAGAAAGTTATATAATTTCCCCATCCATAAAAATTCCAGAATTTGTGAGTGTTTGTACAGATTTTCCAGTGGGGGGTCTGTGATTATGAAGAGACTTTTTTATTATTAATGTAATGCATCTTCTCTATTATAACCCTCTGTCACAGACATGATCAACCCAACTCTACTACGTATCTCTAGCAACAAAAGGCTCACTACCATATGAGGCAGTCTAGTCGATTTTCGTAGCTCTGATGAATGCTGAGCTCTAATTCTTTCCCTGTAACTTCTGATTGACCACAGCTTCAACCTCCAGGGCCACATAAACATGCCCAGACCCTATGCCACTTGACAACCCTTCCTGTATTTTTAGACAGCTGTCATAACCCATTCTATCTTCTTTTGAGCAGTCTGTAAATCAGCTCTTTCAACCAACTCTCTCATCTCAAGGATTGAAACAATTAGGTGCAGCTCTCTCCTACTTGTACTGGGAATTTCCGGTTAACAAAACCAACAGTTATCATGTCAGGGACAGCTGCTTCACTCCACTGACTTAAAGTGAACTTACAGTTAACTAAAAATCTGTTTTTTGTCTATTTGTGCTGCAGCTCCACCATCCATGGCCCTCCCATTCTATCCATGAGTTAGTCTGGGGACCCTACTGCAGGATTTTGCAATTATCCCTACTAAACTTACTTTCTTGTTTTTGTTTATATTTTTGAGACAGATTCTCACTCTGCTACTCTGCTGCTCAGGCTGAAGTGCAGTGGCACAATCTCAGCTCACTGCAACCCAAGCCTTCAGGGTTCAAGCCATTCTCCCGCTTCAGCCTCCCAAGTAGCTGGGACTACAAGCATGTAGTCCACTATGCCTGGCTAATTTTTGTATTTTTATTTTGTATTTTTAGTAGTGATGGAGTTTTGCTATGTTGGCCAGGCTGGTCTTGAACTCCTGACCTCAGGTGATCTGCCTGCCCCGGCCTCCCAACTTGTTGAAATTACAGGCATGAGCCACCACACCCAGCCAAACTTCTACTTTTTAAAATGCAAGCAATTGTTACTTTTGGCTGAGATTCTTAAGGATTCTCAAGTTCTATCCACTCAAGTTTTAGCCACTGTCTTTCCCTCCTCAGATTTATGCTCCCTCTAGTTCAGATAGATTTTCATGCACACTAACGCTTTATTTAATATGCAATGTTTACTGCACAGATCATAAAATAGATGCTGTGGCTGGGCATGGTGGCTCACACCTATAATCTGAGAACTTTGAGAGGACAAGGCGGGTCGATCACGAGGTCAGGAGATCAAGACCATCCTGGCCAACATGGTGAAACCCCGTCTCTACTAAAAGTACAAAAATTAGCTGGGTGTGGTGGCGCATGCCTATAATCCCAGATACTTGGGAGGCTGAAGCATGAGAATCGCTTCAACTCAGGAGGTGGAGGTTGCAGTGAAGTGAGACTGTGCCATTGCACTCTAGCCTGGCAACAGAGAAAGACTCCATCTCAAAAAAAAAAAAAATGCTGCACAAGAAAAGCCTAAAATAGGCAACAGAGTAAAGTAATTTTAAGAGCATAAACTCTAGATCCAGACTGCCAAAGTTCAAATCTGGGTGCTATCAATTACTAGCTATATGATCTTAGGCAAATCACTCAATCTCTCTCTATCTCAGTTTGCTTACTTGTAAAATGGGGTAAATAATCATACCTACTTCACTGGGATTAAGGATAGGATTAAATGTAAAGAGCCCAGAACACACTGTAAGTGCTATAGAAATGACTGTTTCATAAGTAATTTAGCTTATGTATGCATGTAAGTACAGACCAGAAATCAGTAAGTACTGTAAATGTGGAAAATATCTCAACAACTAAAAGTAGTACTATATGGTTATTTTCCCTGATGCTCATATCTGAACCAAAAGAGCTCAGATTTTATGCATTTAGCAAACGTGAGGCAATACACCTGTCAGTCTGTTTTCACTCTACCTTATTAATATGAATACTCAGTTGACATTTGAAAAAGGGAACATGTCCTATAAACATTCCTGTGCTGCAGAGAAGAGGTATTTTATTATTATTCCCTTTTATTTTTTGTGTTTTCTCTCTGTTGTTCAGATTGGTCATTTCCATTGCTTCTCTTCAAATTTATGAACACTTTCTTCTTTCTTCTTCACTCTGTTTTTGAGCCCATCTACTGAAGCTTTTTAAAAAAATTATCTCAACTACTATATTTCTTAGTTCTAAAATTTCCATTTAGTTATTTATAGCTTTTATTTCTTTGGTGAGACTTTCCATTTCTTGGCTGGGATTTTCTATTTCTTTGCTGGGACTCTCTGTTTTATTATTTATTTCAAGTGTGTTTGTAATTGTTGAATATTTTTTGTGATAGGTACATTAAAATCCTTCTCAAATAATTCTACCACTTATGTTAATTTAGTGTTATCTTTTGTCATCCAAGTTCATATTCTACTGGTTTTGTCATTTTTCACTAAAACCTGGACATTTTTGGTATTATGTCTTGAGACTATATATCTTACTTAAATAGAAGTCCAGGTTTTCCACTCAGTCTCATCACTGAGCAGTGGTGAAACTCCTGACTCTCCTCTAGACGTCCTCCAACACCACGTTAGCTGGCAGGTGTATTAAGTACCAAAGCCTTACTACTGCTGGGTGTCTCTTACATCCTCAGAAGGGTGAGGGTCTAGGCTCCCTCCCTGGCTTTTGCAGTGGGCATGGAGGTGGGACCTCAGTTTATTTCATGATGTTTGGCTGGATAGAGTGATTATTGCCTAAAAGTTTTCTATCCTGCTAGGTTGCCCTTTTCTAGTCCTTTCACTAGAAAGAGCAGACTTTTTTTGTGGGTGTTTTTTGTCTGTGCCCATTGGCATTTCCTGCTTGCTGGCTTCTTCAGTACCCAGGCTGAGATATAGGAGAAAAACAGAAAACCCCAAGAACTCACTCCTGTGCCCCTCCTCAGGTCCCATGGTCTCTAGTAAGTCTTCCTTCGTCTCTTCATTCACCTTTCAGAGTCCTTTTCTATTTATTTTATATGTAATGTCCAGGATTTATAGCTATATTTAGCAGAAGGGATAGAGACTCCATCTTTCTAGAGAAATCAAGTTTTTATATAAGACTTTAACCAACTGAGTTGTAAGACTAGCCTGCAGATTACCACAAGCCCACAGGGCCAGTTGATTTAGCCCTGCACTGTGGGGTAGCAGGAGCTAGCTTTCATTGTGCTGACTTTTCTGGTAAGAGAAGCAGCCTCTTCCAGACCAACTCCCACACATACCTGGGACAGCTTCCTAGGCTTATTGCCCTTCCACTGAGCAGGAGAATCAGAATAGATTCCATCTGCTGTCCTCCCTCACTCCAGCTGGTCCCCATGGGTACACCTCAGCCCTGCACTCACAGATCACCCATCAGGACATGGGAAATGCAGCAGGTAACCACTCCTACTGCCCTCCTCCAAAATGTCTTCCTATGTGGATTGCCAGAACTAACTTCTCTCCATCCCCATCCTTCCTTGCTCTCCTGCCCTTCCCCATTTCTATTTGGCTGAGGTCCACAGCAAGCATTTTACAGTAAAACATCTAAGGCTGAGGTTCTTTCTCGATCTTCATTCTCTTCTGCATCTGACACTGCTGACCAGGCTTCCTATTAATAGTACCTTACAGATACATAGTTATTTGCCATTTCCATGCACCTTCTTGTGTTACCTCATTTTCACATAACCTTTTAAGATAGCCAGAACAGTATTGTGCTCATATTATGTCATATATGAAGAAACTGAGACATAAAGCAGTCATATGACTTGCCCACATTGACATAATATTAGGTACCAAAGCCAAAACTAGATAAATCTGATTTCTCAGTCAGGGCTCACTCTGTACAATGTCATCTGGGCTTTTGTGACACTATAATAACAAGAGCACCTGTAGTTACCATCTGATTGCCAGGCACTCCACAAGACCTAATGCCATATATACATACTATAGAATCCGAGGCTCAGGGAGCTTAAAGCTAAAGCTTTAAGCTTTACCTTAAAGTGACAGGCAAGGAGCTCTTGCTCTGTCCCTGGCCCTCTGTCCTTCTCATGCCACATAATCTTTCAAAAAACTAATTTATTTATGGTTTCTCTTCTAATTTTCTAAATACATATCAACAATCCTGTTTTCACCTACAAAATCCATTTCTTTATCTTTGTTTGCCAAGTAGAAATTTCCATTCAAATGGCTTGTCATCATTTCAAGCCTCATATGACTAAAAGTGAATTCATTATCCTCACTCCCCTAGCTAGTTCCCCCTCCCACCCTCTGCAGCATAACATTCTCCCAGCCATAGGGCACAAAACTGTAGAGTCATCTTTGATTTTTCCTCCCCTCGTCCCCAGATCACGTCTGTTCATCACAAAGTTCTGTTGACTGTTTCTGTGAAGCCTCTCATCTTTCTTCCCATGTACCTCCCTCTTTATTCCCATGATTACTTATTCAAGGCCCTGAAACTGATGTTACTGGGTCAGCCTTCTTCCAGCAAAAGTCGCAGGTTTAGGATTATCCTCAATGAATTCATCTTCTATGCTACTGTTAGACTAATATTCCTTAACATAGCTCTGTGATATTACTTCCCTTACATATAAGCCTGCAAAGATCCCAGAATCCATAGAAAAGGAGACTAGCGTCCTGAGTAGCCCTCAAGCACCCCACAATCTCCCTTCTCATCACTGCTCACTTCCCTGTCATGATCCTCTTACTCAGACTGTCTTTCTGCTCACTTCTCCCCCCTTCCAATTCTATCCATCTTTCAAGAGACCAGGTACATTGGGACCCATACAGTCATGAAATTCCTGTCACTCATATAGCTTGTACCATCCATCGAAGCATCAAGCTGCATGCTGACCTGAGTTGCTCATCTTTGTTTTGTGGGAGTTGGCCATATCTCCCAACTGAATGACAAATAAGCCCAGGAGGAAATGGGGAAAGGGACATGGTTCATGCTCCTCTATTCCCCACGTCTTCTACAAAATGCCAAGCATGAGCAGGAAACTCAATAAATCAGTGCTTCTTATAGCTTTAAGATGCACCTGGTAGGCTTGTTTCCCTAGGATGAGGTCTATAGTTACCCCATCTGATGTTGGAGCAGGTAATCTACAGACCATATTTTGAGAAGCCCTGATTTTTTTCAGAGTGAGTTGAAAAATTCATGCCAAAGGCAGATATGACATTGTTTTCTGTTCCTTTGACTGTCAACTAGATCAGCAATAATTCAAATACACATAATTTTCTGTTGTCCAAGAGTAGTTGTTTTTAAAAAGTCACAGATTTGCTATGCATAAAACAAAATTCTAGAAATTTTGAAGGATGTGAGATTCAACAAATTTTCCAAATACAGAAAGCAAGAATTTGGTCTATAACTGATTTTACAAAAAATCTCATGCAATAAATGAATTAGAAAAGGCATTTGGGGATTGGATGTGGAAATCAGAATGGAGAATTCTTCCAGCTAAAAATGTGATTCATTAAGCAACCCAGGAAACATGGTTTTCCAATGAGTAATCTGCCATAAATATATAGATAGTGAGGCAGAGAAATAAGGAAACAATCATATGATGCTTTTAGCATTACAAAATTATTTAATGAATTTCCAAAACATTTTAGAATATATTGAATATTTATGGAACTAGATTCAGTAAAAAATGAAGAAGATAGTTTATCAAAAAGAATAAATGAAAGAGCTACTGCAGATAACATATTTCCTATTTATATTAATAATCCAAAATGGATAAAATTGTGTCATTCTTAAGAAGAAAACATGTCACATTATGAAGTTTTCTTGACAATGGAGAACTACAGGAGGATTTTTAAAAGGACACCATTCTGTGAAGAACACATTTCAAGTCGTCAATTTGGGGTAACTATGGTTTCTGTGATGGACACAGTTTCCAGTTTCATTAGCGTGCAGTTCATTTTTGAGAAATAGGCAATAACTGTGTCCCCACCCAAATCTCATCTTGAATATCCACATCTTGTGGGAGGGACTCAGTGGGAGGTAACTGAATCATGGGGCAGATCTTTCCTGTGTTTTCCTCATGATAGCAACTAAGTCTCATGAGATCTGATGGTAGTATAAGGGGGACTTTCCCTGCCCAATCTCTCTCTTTGCCTACTGTCATCCATGTAAGACATGACTTGCTCCTCCTTGCCTTCCATCATGATTGTGAGGCCTCTCCAGTCATGTGGAACTGTAAGTTCATTAAACCTCTTTCTTTTGTAAACTGAGCAGTCTCAGTTATGTCTTTATCAGCAGTGTGAAAACAGACTAATACAATAAATTGATACCATAGAGTGGGGTGCTGCTAAAAAGATGCTCAAAAATGTGGAAGCAACTTTGAAACTGGGTAACAGGAAGAGGGTGGAACAGTTGGAGGACTTAGAAGACAGAAAAATGTGGGAAAGTTTGGAACTTCCTAGCAACTTGTTAAATGGCTTTGACCAAAAGCCTGATAGCTATATGGACAATAAGGTCCAGGCTGAGGTAGTCTCAGATAGAAATGAGGAACTTGTTGGGAGCTGTAGCAAAGGTGACTCTTGTTATGTTTTAGCAAAGACACTGGTGACATTTTGCGCTTGCCCTACATATTTGTGGAACTTTGAACTTGAGAGAGATGATTTAGGGTATTGGTAGAATAAATTTCTATGCAGCAAAGTATTCAAGATGTGACTAGGGTGCTGTTAAAGGCAGTCAGTTTCATAAGAGAAGCAGAGCATAAAAGTTCAGAAAATTTGCAGCCTGACAATGTGACAGAAAAGAAAACATCATTTTCTGAGGAATAATTCAAGCCAGCTGCAAATATTTGCATAAGTAATGACGTGCCAAATATGAATCCCCAAGACAACGGGAAAATGTCTCCAGGGAAAGTCAGAGGTCTTCACACCCCATCACAGGCCCAGAGGCCTAGGAAAAAATGATTTCATGGCTGGGTCCAGGGTCCTTTTGCTATGAGCAGCCTAGGGACTTGGTGCCCTGTGTCTCAGCCACTCCAGCTGTGGCTGAAAGGGGCTAACAAAGAGCTTGAGCTGTGGCTTCAGAGGGTGCAATCCCCAAGCCTTAGCAGCTTCCACATGGCATTAAGCCTTCAAGTTCACAGAAGTCAAGAATTGATGACTGGGAACCTCCGCCTAGATTTCAGAAGATATATGGAAGTACCTGGATGTCCAGGCAGAGGTTTGCTGTAGGGGTAGGGCTCTCAGACAGAACCTCTGCTAAAGCAGTACAAAAAAGAAATGTGGGGAGAGAGATCCAAGATGGCCGATTAGCAGCAGCTCAGGATTGTAGCTCCCAGTGAAAGCGCAGAGAGCAAGTAGATGCCGCACTTTCACACAAATTTTTGTTGCCCACAGATTGGGAGATTCCCGGCAGAGGAAACCCACGGGTCGCCAGCGTGACTCTTTTGGTTGGTGCGGCTGTTTTGCCAGTGCCCTGGTGTGGCGCTTCTCGGTGTGGAGTATACGGGACTGGGTGCCCTTTTATTCGGGCTCAGTTGGTCCCATCCCCACAAGGAGAACAGCAATTGGAAGCGCTGAGGACTGAGAGTTTCACAGCAAGCACAGGTGAACCCGGGAAGGTCCAGCTCTGTGGGGAAGGGGAGTCCACCAAAGGAAAACTAAGAAACAGAAAAAACTTCATCACCAGGCAGAGAGAGATCCAAGATGGCCGATTAGCAGCAGCTCAGGATTGTAGCTCCCAGTGAAAGCACAGAGAGCGAGTGGACACCGCAATTTCAGATGAATTGTTGCTGCCCACAGACCAGGAGATTCCCGGTGGAGGAGCCCCATGAGTCGCCAGCACGACTCTTTTGGCCAGCGTGGCTGGTCTGCCGGCACCCTGGGGCGGCGCTTCTCGGTGAGGGGTATATGGGACTGGGTGCCCTGTTAGTCAAGCTCAGCTGGTTCCATCCCCACAGAAAAAATAGCAATTGGAAGCGCTGAAGACTGAGAGTTTCATAGCAAGCACAGCTGAACCTGGGAAGGCCCAGCTCTGTGGGGAAGGGGCGTCCGCTGAAGGAAAACTAAGAAACAGAAAAAAACTTCATCACCAACAAGCCAGACGTCCACTCAGAGACCCAATCTGAAAGTCGGCAATTACAAAGAGGACAGGTGGATAAATCAACAAAGATGGGAAGAAAAACCAGTGCAAAAAGGCTGAGAACACCCGAAATCAGAATGCCTCTCCTCCTATAGGGAATTGCAGCTCCTCATTAGCAAGGGAATAAGGCCTGATGGAGAATGAGTGTGATCAACTGACAGAATCAGGCTTTGGAAGGTGGATAATAAGAAACTTCTGTGAGCTAAAAGAACATGTTCTAACCTACTCCAAAGAAACTAAGAACCTTGAAAGAAGATGTAACGAAATGCTAACGAGAATGGACAACTTAGGAATATAAGTGCATTGATGGAGCTGAAAAACACAACACAAGAACTTC
>CAUYQU010066499.1:0-20581 GCA_963574635.1 Cheracebus regulus | reverse complement strand
TAGAACGATTTATAATCCTTTGGATATATACCCAGTAATGGGATTGCTGGGTCAAATGGAATTTCTATTTCTAGGTCCTTGAGGAATCGCCACACTGTCTTCCACAATGATTGAACTAATTTACACTCCCACCAACAGTGTAAAAGTGTTCCTGTTTCTCCACATCCTCTCCAGCATCTGTTGTCTCCAGATTTTTTAATGATTGCCATTCTAACTGGCGTGAGATGGTATCTCAGTGTGGTTTTGATTTGCATTTCTCTAATGACCAGTGATGATGAGCATTTTTCATATGTTTGTTGGCCTCATATCTGTCTTCTTTTGAAAAGTATCTGTTCATATCCTTCTCCCACTTTTGAATGGGTTTTTTTTTTCTTGTAAATCTGCTTTAGTTCTTTGTAGGTTCTGGGTATTAGCCCTTTGTCAGATGGGTAGATTGCAAAAATATTTTTCCCATTTTGTTGGTTTCTGGTTCACTCTAATGATTGTTTCTTTTGCTGTGCAGAACGTCTGGAGTTTGATTAGGTCCCATTTGTCTATTTCAGCTTTTGTTGCCTTCTACAGAAGGTGACAAAAATTTGCTTAATTCTGAAGAACAATGAATAACAATTATCTTTGGCTCTCACTTTGTTAATGTACATGCTTAAAGTATAAGCATGAAGTAAAATATATTTTTCCCAATTCAGTATCTTCCTTCTTCCAATTAGTCTGCCTGTAAATAATAAAGATAAGTTTGAAAAATTGGAAAAAAAATATTCCAGTGAATTAATTAGTACTTTAAAAGTCTTCAGATGACTATTGGATATGCTGTTGACCCTTGAACAATGAGGAAGTTGGGGTGCTTTCTCCTTGCACAGTTGAAAATTCACATGTAACTTTTGACTCATCCCCCAATCTTAATTTCTAATAGCCTAATGTTGACCAGAAGCTCTACTGATAATATAAACAGTTGATTAACATCTACCTTGAATATTATATGTACTGTAAACTATATTTTTGCAATAAAGTAATCTAGAGAAAAGAATGTTGTTAAGAAAATCGTAAGGAAGAGAAAACATATTTACTATTCACTAAGTGGAAATGGAGCATCATAAAGGTCTTCATCTTTGTCATTCTTATGTTGAGTATGCTGAGGAGGAGGAGGAAGAGGAGAGGTGACAAAAATCCACGTAAAAGTACAGTTCAAATAATATTTTTCAATGGTCAACTATTATTAGTTAAATGGGAAGAAAAAGAAACACAATATAATATTATTTTTCTATTGTTTTCCTATTGTTATTTTTTCCATATTTACCATATTTTCTTTTTTTTTCCAAAAAGAGGTATATGGAATTCTTGCAAGTTAATCTCTTCAAAGAAAAATAAAATCTAAGTGTTACGCAGATAAGCTTTACTGAACATGCTTCAAAGAATAATATGAACTGTCTTAGTCTATTTTTGCTGCTATAACACAATGTCTGAGACTGGGCAATTATAAAGAATAGAAAGGTATTTCTCACAGTTCTGGAGACTGGGAAGTCCAAAATTAAGATCCTGGCTGTTTTGCTGTCTGAGGTGGGCTCGGTTACTGCTTCCAAGATGGCACCTTGAATGTTCTATCTTTACATGGTGGAAGGGCAAAAAGACCAAATTCACTGAAACCCTTTTGTGTTTTTTTGGTCTGTTTGCCCAGTCTGGAGTGCAGTGGTGTAATCCTGGCTCACTGCAATTTCTGCCTCCCAGGTTCAATTGATTCTCATACCACAGCCTCCCAGTAGATGGGATTACAGGCGTGTTGCCAAAATGCCCAACTAATTATTTATTTATTTATTTTGTGTTTTTAGTAGAGATGGAGTTTTCTCATGTTGCCTAGGCTGGTCTCAAACTCCTGGCCTCATGTGATCCACCTGCCTTGGCCTCCCAGAGTTCTGGGATTACAGGCGTGAGCCACTGTGCCTGCCCCTTTAAACCCTTTTACAAAAAGAAGACTCAGATGTGATTAAACATAGGACCTGTGAGCATGGCCATTATAAGATGGAAAATAATTCAAAGCACTTTAGAGTGGAAACAAAAAGCCCCAGACCTTATTAAAGGAAGAGAGAGAAATTGCTGGGGGAAAAAGAAATGATGCCATAACTTCAACTGGAAAGTTGCTAGAACTCAAGGAAAATCAAACAGTCGTCACATCTTGAGCATCTGTAGTAGGTACATATAACTGGCAAATTCTATATATGAGTGTATGTGTGTGTAAAAAATTATGTAGTTTATATTTGTACTTATATGTGTATGTATTCTAAATTATCCAGCCAAAGCACCTTAAGAAACTACATTCTAATTGATATGGTTTGAATATTTGTCTCTTTCAAATCTCATGTTAAAATGTGATTCCCAAAGTTATGAGTGGGGCCTGGTGGAAGGTGTTGGGATCATGGGAATGGATTCCTCAGAAATGGCTCAGCGCCATCTCCTGAGGGTGAGTGAGTTCTTGTTCAGAGTTCATGTGAGATCTGGTTGTTTAAAAGTTTGTGACACTTCCCTCCTCCCTTCCTTGCTCCTGCTCTCACCTTGTGATGTGCCTACTCCTGCTTCATCATGATTGTAATTAGTCTCCAGAGGTTATCACTAGAATCAGATGCTGGAGCCATGCTGGCATAGCCTGTAAAACTGTGAGCCAACTAAACCTCTTTTTTAAATTAATTACCCAGCCATAGGTATTCTTTATAGAGAAATGGCCTAATACAGTAATATACATATATGGCCTAATATGGTATATTATGTATTCTTTTGTTTTTAAAGTCTCAGTTATTTTTATATATATATTTTTACTTAATTATTCCTAAGACACCCTCTTAAGTAGATGATTTATCCAAGGTTATGCCACTAGTAAAATGATTTAAAACAAAACCTGCATGATTCCAAAGCCTTCATTGTTCACTCATATGTTACTTCCTTATGCAATACAATTCAGATATTGTGTAGGATAGAAATATGTACACTTAGAATGTATCCCCATTAAATTACTATAGAAGCTTGTAATCAAATATCACCAAATAGTTTGAACCCTGATAGGAAATGGCTATAGAATCAGTGCCCCCACAGAGTAGAGAGCTACAAGGAGATCAGCTCATCCCATTTTGTGGAATTTTTAGCTGCTTAGAAATAATTGAAATGGTATTTTCAGGGTCCTTTTGACAGAAGATATTTTAATTCATATGTAATTTATAATAGTTCATACTATTTCCTTCATTCAATAATTGTGTCTCTCTTCTCATTTAGGGAACATCAATTATGTCTGCTGAATTGAGAGAAGCTAAATATATTCATGAAAAAGCTTCCTTTATCCTTTATTCTGGATTTGTTAGATTCATTAAAACTCAGCATCTCCAGTGTGAAAAAGCACGTGTTCAGTAGTCCACATGGTTTTCACACAGAGGAGGGTTAAGGCTGCCCTCAATTATTAGGTAGCGTCTTAGCAGGATAGAATGGCAAATTTAAACTGGGCAATTTAAACAGAATTTATAATGGGGCTATTTACAAAGCTGTAATCAGGATTTAGGGAAACCAGTAAAAGATTAATGTGGTACCAAAGGCTAGCAAGAGCAGAATTTAAGTCTGAAGGGGCGAAATAGGGAAGGGGTTATCAGAGATATGAAAAAGCCACTTGCAAGGGCTTTGGACTTTGGCTGAGATATTCAACAATCCATGATCCAGTAGAGAGACAGGGAAACTTCTTCCCTGATATCTCTTGTCTTCTGCTCACCTTCTGAATGAATGAATAAACAAACAAACAAACCCACCCTTCAGAAGAAGTGAAGATATTTGTAGGGAAAATATTTCACATAAAAGTTTTTCAACTAAAATGTTTATGCCAAAGGAATGAATGAAGTTTTTTTTCTCTATTTTAAAAATGTATATTTTATTGCACTTTAGGTTCTGGGGTACATGTGCAGATCATGCAGGATTGTTGCATAGGCACATACATGGCAATGTGGTTTGCTGCCTCCCTCCCCCCAACACCTATAACTGGCATTTCTCCCCATGTTATCCTTCCCCGACCTCCCCGCCTCCTGCTGTCCCTCCCCTATTCCCCTCCAACAGACCCCAGTGTGTAATGCTCCCTCCCTGTGTCCATGTGTTCTCATCGTTCAACACCCGCCCATGAGTGAGAACATGCAGTGTTTGATTTTCTGTTCTTGTGTCAGTTTGTTGAGAGTGATGGTTTACAGATTCATCCATGTCCCTATGAAGGATATGAACTCATCATTTTTTATGGCTGCATAGTATTTCATTGTGTATATGTGTCACATTTTCCTTGTCCAGTCTATCATTGATGGGCATTTGAGCTGGTTCCAGGTCTTTGCTATCATAAACAGTGCTGCAATGAACATATGTGTGCATGTGTCTTTATAATAGAACAATTTATAATCCTTTGGATATATACCCAGTAATGGGATTGCTGGGTCAAATGGAATTTCTATTTCTAGGTCCTTGAGGGAGCGCCACACTGTCTTTCACGATGGTTGAACTAAGTTATACTCCCACCAACAGTGTAAAAGTGTTCCTATTTCTCCACATCTTCTCCAGCATCTGTTGTTGCCAGAGTTTTTAATGATCGCCATTCTAACTGGCATGCGATGGTATCTCAATGTGGTTTTGATGTGCATTTCTCTAATGACCAGTGTTGATAAGCATTTTTTCATATGTTTGTTGGCCTCATATCTGTCTTCTTTTGAAAAGTATCTGTTCATATCCTTCTCCCACTTTTGAATGGGTTTGTTTTTTTCTTGTAAATCTGCTTTAGTTCTTTGTATATTCTGGGTATTAGCCCTTTGTCAGATGGGTGGATTGCAAACACTTTTTTTCCCATTCTGTTGGTTGCTGGTTCACTCTAATTATTGTTTCTTTTGCTGTACAGAAGCTCTGGAGTTTAATTAGATCCCATTTGTCTATCTTGGCTTTTGTTGCCAATGCTTTTGGTGTTGTAGTCATGAAGTCCTTGCCTATGCCTATGTCCTGAATGGTTTTGCCTAGGTTTTCTTTTAGGGTTTTTATGGTGTTAGGTCTTATGTTTAAATCTTTAATTGAACTGGAGTTAATTTTAGTGTAAGGTGTCAGGAAAGGGTCCAGTTTCTGCTTTCTGCTCATGGCTAGCCAGTTTTGCCAACATCAATTATTAAATAGGGAATCCGTTCCCCATTGCTTGTTTTTGTCAGGTTTGTCAAAGATCAGATGGTTGTAGATGTGTGGCATTGCCTCTGAGGCCTCTGTTCTGTTCTATTGGTCTATATATCTGTTTGGTACTAGTACCATGCTGTTTTGATTACTGTAGCCTTGTAGTATAGTTTGAAGTCAGGTAGTGTGATGCCTCCAGCTTTGTTCTTTTTGCAACACAGTTATTATATTAGGTTGGTGCAAAAATGATTGTGGCTTTTCACAATTAAAAGTGATTGTGAAAAACCACAATGCATTTCACATCACCTTATGTCTCCTATATGCTATAAAATTTTGGCCTGCCTAATGAAAAATTTATGTAAAATAGTAAGTGTAAATAAAAAAATGGTGAGTTATTTATGTATGCATACATTTTATAAAGTTTTTATTTCCATTTTATATTAGATTACAGATCTTGTGAAAACATTTTAAAAATGTTTCTTAAATGATTCAGATTAAAAGTAAACTGTAAAAAGAAAAATACATAAGTGCTTTCAATCCTTTTCCCTGATTCCCAAATTGGCTGAACTGGCTGCCATTTAAGATTTGTGAATGTGATAATCCATAAAGTTGGGGATCATTTCTTCTCTGATAACCTGCTTAACAATGGAAGAAAGTAAGTCTTTTTTCCTTAAATCCTTTGGAGTTGAATGTCAGCTTGCTTATGTTGACAAACATGGTACTGAGAGAGCACCTTTTCATCTCATTGACATAGATCATATCATAAAACTGGGAACTGGAAGTCTGCCACCCAAGCAATTTAGACTGTGTCGCTACTGTTTCAAAAGAAAGCTTTGAAAAACAAATATTTCTTACAAACTGTCTGACTTGTCTACATAGATTATATGGTTGTGAAAAGAATTTGACTATGTTTTCTGCATAGCACGTTCAATTGCTGCT
Source organism: Cheracebus regulus (assembly GCA_963574635.1). Taxonomy (NCBI): domain Eukaryota; kingdom Metazoa; phylum Chordata; class Mammalia; order Primates; family Pitheciidae; genus Cheracebus; species Cheracebus regulus. Next base: position 14,494 of record CAUYQU010066499.1, on the reverse strand, counting down.
GCTGCAATGTGCAAGCACAGCTGCAGTCCACTTTCTTGCCTTTGGAAAGATCCTTCCTTTATTCCACTATTACAACCAGGTGAGGACGTATGTATGGGCTGGGACCTACAACTTTCCTGGTAGATCAATAGGAATCTCCTTTCCTTACATATCATTTTCTAAAAATGAAAAAATAACGGATGTGTTTATGAGGGCATTTCCACATACACATGTATTTTCAAAAGCCAGAGAAAATACCTGAAGTTATTAAACTCCTACACATGCCATGGTGGATAGCATCAAATATTTAAATTTTGATTCAGTTGAATCAGTAAGTATTGAGCACACATGAGAAAGACACCCTAACTTAAATATCCCAGTAAAAAACAAAACAAGAACACTTTTTGTATAGAAATCCAATTGAAAGGATTGAATTGGCATCCTCTGTTATTTCTTGGGCATCAGGTTTATGCTTTCAATTGAATTTCCACACACAATCAGTACTAGCTGTTAGCTCTATATGTGTGCCTAAGTCAACTCTGTTCATTTGCTAAACTAATATTTATTGAGTGGCTTCTATGTGTCAGGAGCTATTGTGTGTGCTGGAAAAAGTAAGAATGACACCTCACTGAATCATTAGTTAATATAGAGAAGCAGTTCCTTTACTCTTAAGTGATTCTGCTTAACTAATCCTCAGCTGAAAGAACCTTGATTTAAAATAGCTATTTACTAAAATGTAACAGTGTATAATTATTCACCATTTTCTTTTCATCAACATATATATTTCTATATGCCTTCATAGAATGAACTTGAAATTAATGACTTGGGGTCAGTTTTGGATTTCAAGATTTTTACAGGTTATTTCTTAAAACATAAGTTTGTAATCTTCCATTCTGCTTTCTTCAACAGGACTCTTCTCTTGAAACATTGCTGGTGTCTTTCTTACCCTTTGATCACTTTATGTGCTATGTCGTCTTCTTATCTCTTCATTGATGCCTCTTCCACTCCCACTGATGGGAAAAAGAGCTGATTTGCATGCTAAAACCCAGAATTAAGGGTTCTGAGGAGGCAAGGCTTATCTCAATAAGGCTAAGGACTAGCAGATATATCACTCTGATGAAGACGAAAACTTTCAGCCAGGGTTCTTACAGTCATTTTAGCCAACTTCTTAGTACTGCTGGACTAGAGAGAGTGCAAGAATCCAGATTGAAGAAATTAGGGACATTTTCTCTCTCTCACTCTGCAATGTTAGCATCATGGAATGAATCTCCAACAATTACTGCATTCAGTTTAATAACTAATTCTAGTCCTTTCTTTCCTGCAAAATAACAATTTGACTTTTACTACTCTGCCTAAGTTTAATGAAAAATGAATTATGGATTATATGATTTCTTACTTCATGGAGCTGATTTGAGGATAGAGTCAGACAACACATGTGAAAGCTTATATTCACTTTGAATAGGTTGAAGCTATAAGAAATGAACAACCAGTTCTGCTTTTCACAGCAGAAAACTCACAGAATGTCACTCTGCCTGACACATGACAGGATATTATTAAATATTTGTTATATAAATGAAATATCTTTGGGAACTCCATGCTTTCAATCCTCACATTATATAGTGCTACAAAGAACTTTTTTGGTACTATTATTTCATAAATATATGCAGAAAGTAAAGTTTAAATGGCTGAATAATTATACCTCTTTTTTTATTAATACTACTTTTTCAACAAAGTATACAATTAAAATTTCACAAATATATGTTTTTATGGTACACTTAATAGAATTTTTTATATTCAATGGAAAATAATTGCTGCCATTATCTGATTTTGTTGAATTGCATTTAAGTGAAATTGTTGCTCATTATTATTCTACCCTTCTTTCTCCACCACACAAGACTTACTCATTGTTCCAGATGATCATTTTCATCTACTTGGGTAAAAATACCATCATATTTCTTTTGTTTTTCATACAGATATTTTCTTCAACAACCATCTGCCAGATTGCAACTGGAACCTCTAGGGGTCTTTACTCTTTTCTTAATTTATCCACAACTACACATGTATTGTCAATATAGAAAGTAAACTTTAACTCACAAATACCTACTTCTAGCTTGACTTTTCCAAACACACAGTTTCTAAAGAGAAAACTAAAAAATGCTTTAGTAGGCTCTAATTTTTTGACTTTTACTATCTTTGCAACTCTTGAAATTGGCCCTACATTTCAAATAAATCTCTGATTATTGTTGTGAGTATACCTTTACTGATACAGACCACCTAATTCTAACCCTGACTCTAACGCTAATCATTTGTGACCATACCTGGGTTCCCAGTGTTCCAGCTCCTTACTTTGCATTCCTATGTTCAGTCATTTTTCTCAAAGAACTCTTACCATGCCAGGACACATTAACTGAGAGTTGAGACTCTTTCAAACCATCAGAAAAATTTTAATATCATTAAAACTCAAAATACATGTAAGTAAAGTTTCAATGAGAACTATTGATCATTGCACAAAATTTTGTAGTTCCAAGGACTTTCATACCTGTACTTGTAGTCTTTTAACTCACTAAGGTTTTGTCCATTGCCTCTACAGAAACATGTGTGAAAGTGAAAATATTCTTCTTATAAAAAAGGGAGATTTTTAACTTTTCTCTTTCTCTTATGGACATTCCAGTTGCCCTAGCTAGAATCTGTAAAGGAAATTTTGTTATATTCTACCCTTTCCCGGTTTGTTAAACCTATTTGATCACTAAGTCAGGTTAATTAATATAGGGAATTACCATTTGATGTCAGTCCCTACTCTCTTATTGCCAATATTTTAGCTTATATGTTTATAATTTCATATTTAAGAAAACTTTAGAATTATGCTCATATTATTGTTATTTACTCTCTTCTAACTTTTTTGACATGTTGTCACTTTACTCATGACTTTGAAAATACTGAATCTGGATAATGCCTCCTTGAGCTGGGCGCAATGCTAGATCCTGGGAGAAATATGAACCAAGTTTCTGTCTTAAGAAATCAAGGCAGTGAGAAACGTAACTTTCATTTAATGGACCCTACACTTGAAGAAGCACTAGGTGTCGGAGAGGTTGTATTGAGGGACAAGTAACCAAGTAACAGAGGAACAGTGGCCAGGGAAGGCATTTTAGAGGGAGTGACATTCCATCAAACTAAGAGTGTTTTTAAGTAAGCATTTGATACTCCACAACTGAATTTTAAAGAGGGTATTTTTACAAGTATAGGCAAATGAATACCTCTGGGAAGACACATCTTCATCTGTATAATTCAAGGAAACTAATAGTAACAGCAGTATTTTTTGAAATAGCTACAAATTTAATTATTATTACTTTATTAGTAGAGTGAAGCTTATTTTGTGTCTATGAAATAATGATCAAACAAATTAGGACAATATTTTGAAAAAGGAATAGGGATGAATATGTAAAAAGAGGCCTAAGAACTGGTTAAAGAAATAATTGACTAGAAATGTTAGCCCCTACTTTCGTCTAGTCCAATTGCAGATTTTCCAGATTTGTTATTTACAATTAGCCCAGTTCAACTTTTGAAGCAATAACTAATATTCAAGCCCTGTTGACTACTACAGAAACTCTTCCTTACCATCAGTTGGGTTTTTTGTTTTGTTTTGTTTTGTCTTTTACTCGTCAGTATATGACATAAGCTCCAAGGCATCAATGTAATGTTTAAGGCATCTGTCTTATCCTTAAAAACTACAACAGATTTGAAACCTGAGAAGCCTTTTCCTAGCTATTTGACTTTACATGACCAACTCATATAGTTCTAGTAATCTTAGCTTCCTTACCTGTAAAATATAAATATATTTTTTTGTATATCAGCAAATAATTATGAAGACGAAAATAGATAAGTCATCTAAAGCACTTAATATATGTAAAATACTCAGTAGTGCTTAACTGACAAGCACTCAATCAATGTTTTCCATGGCCACTCTTACTACTATAACCGTTGTACTATTACTATTACCATTATTGCTTTTACTGCAAATGCTACTATCATTAGTACCCTTATTTTTACTATCAATACTATCACGAGAATCAGTCAGCCCAATTGGCTTTTATTGTACTATCGTGGTATCCAAAGGGGGTTGAATCTACCCTAGAAAAAAATATTTCGAAGTTAAGGGAAAGAAATAAAGGTTATTTTTGTATTTAATTTATTTACTATTTTAAATTTAATTGGGTTAGTATGTACTATAAAGTACACACCATATTAGCACAATATTGCATGCTTATTATGTCTGAAGAAATATGCTAAAATTTAGAATGTATGTTATTTTTCCTTATGGGAGTGCATGATCAAAAAGTTTGGAAAATACTAGTGTAGGAGGGATATAAGCAAATAAGTGACACATTAAAAACCTCTATTTCTGAGACAGAGTCTCACTCTGTCAGGCTAGAGTCACCCAGGCATGATCACAACTCACCACAGCCTTAAATTCCTGGTCTCAGGCAATCCTCCCACCTGAGCCTCTCAAGTAGCTTCGACTGCAGGTATGCACCACCACGCCTGGATAATTTGAACTCCTGGGCTCAAGCAATCCTCCCATCGCACCCTCCCAAAGTGTTGGAATTATAGGAATGAGCCACCACACTTCTTAATCCAGTTATCATTCCTTAGTCTGAGCACTTAGGTTCCATCCATGGTTCTGTGACTACATGAACATTTTGTAAGTCTGTCTATATTATGAAGATAGTTACAATAAGAGAACTAATCTCCTCACCTGTTCTGTTTCCAGCAATTACAAAACTGCCTTCTGATTATAGCTTGTGTCTCAGATAGATTTTCTAACTTAGAAAGATTATTTCATGTTGCTTACATGATATTCTTTTTTGTACTTTATTTTCCTCACAAGAAATAATGAGCTTTATATACACTGGTGAATTATGCATGAGGTTAATTTATGTCAGTTCTTATGTAAATTTCATAACTACTAAGTATTGTTACAGGCGGTGTTTTAAACTCTTTGGTTTCGACCTCTTCAACTATCTCATTTTCTTTTTAAGATGGGACTTAACAAATATTTATGGTTTCCCCCAGTGCCTAGCCCAGTGCTGGACAATTTATTTATGGCTTCCTTTGGTGCCTAGTCCAGTGCTGGATTATAATGGAAATCCATCAGTCCCTAGCTCCCTAAATAAATATAGAGATAACTCTTAGATCTTGTTGTTTTACATATAAAATATTACTTAAAAGCAACATAAAATGATCATGGCAGCAAATTTAACAATCTTTTAGAGTGCACATATATAATATATTTGTGAACTGAACTATGCAACAGTAATATAAATATACTAATAATCTTTTTTATGTAGTCTATGTCCTTATAATTCTGCTAAAATTAGCATTGATAGTGACAGTTTAGTGGCTGATTTGATCTTATTCTAAGTGGTTTTCAAATAACACTTGGATCACAGAATACTTTCTTTCCAATTTATATCTAAATAATGTGATTCAACTGGTTGATTAATTTGCTCCCTGTCCACATTCATTCACTTTATTAAGTGAGCAGAAATTTACTGAACAGCTGATTGACGTTTGACACTCACAGAACTAAATTCAGAGTTTATGACAATTAAAAAATTCACTCTTTGAACATGCCTATAATCTGTTAAGAGAAGAAAAAAAATCTGGACACAATTAGAAGGGAAATGTTATTGTTTTTAAAAGATGTATGTTTAATCCTATTGTGGCCAAGCAAAAAGAGAAAAAATTATTAGTTTTAACAAAAGAGAAAAAGGGGTATGTGGTAAAACCAAAACTAGAGGCAGAGTTAAATCAGAGATGATACCGTGTAGGGACACACTGTGGAAGAAAATCCCACTTGGTCCTTGCTTTTCTTGTTAATAGTGCACATTTACATGGTCTTAATCCATGGTGCCTTTACTAATATCCTCCCTTTTTCTATTCTGATCACATGGTTTTATTCGCTGTAATGCTAAGGAGTAATTTGGATTATTATTTAGTTATTGCCACAAGGAGAATCTCATCAGTAATTTCATAAGACTAAATTGCTCTGGTTTATGATTTTTCTCCAATATTTAGGTCAGATAAAATGATACATAAAATAATAACTCTAATGATGTCTACATCCTAATTCCTGAAACCTGTGAATATGTTAGTTTAAGTGCAAAGGGGAATAAAAATTGTAGGTGAAATTAATGTTCTTAATCAGTTGACCTTAAATTGAAGGGCATAATCTAGATTACTCAGCTGGAGTCAAAGTAATTAAAGAGTCTTTAAAAATGGAAGAAGAAATCAAAAGAAAGAGAGATGGTAGTATGAGAAGGACTCACACAATATTTCCAGTGTTGAAAATGGAGGAAGAAACCATGAGCCAAGAAAAGCAGCTAGCCTCTAGAAGCCAGAATAAACAAGAAAACGAATTCTCCTCTAGAGCCTCCAGAAAGGAATGCAAGCTTCCTTACACCAAAATTTTAGGCTAGTGAAGCCCAGATTTATGATTAACATAATTGTCAGATAACATATGCATTTTGTTTTAAGCCTCTAAATGTGAAATAATTTGTTATAGTAGGCAGCAAAACTAGTACAGCTATCTTCAATAACCTTGTCTTATCTAGGGACTTGTAGTGTATTTTTGTTAACTTATCTTGGTCCCCAACTTATGTAAAAATCATAGGGCTAGCTGGTTAGAATTCTAGCTTTGATTTAATCAACAAATATGTCTGGGGCATGTGCTATTATCCAGAAACCGAGCTGGTCACTAGGTACACAGTTACAAAGGGCTAATGGTTCCTTCTTTCATGGAGTTTAAAATTTGATAAGGGAATAGAATATGAAGCAAGGCGACAACTTTCTGAAACATGAAGGGCAACCAAAGAAAAGGCCCATGTGTAATCGACAATTAAAACCAGAGAATCTAAGCTGGTTTGAGAGGAATTAAAGATTTCGGTTTTAAAAAGTGACATTGAATTAGTGACCTTAAGGGTACATAGAAAATATTGTAAGTAGTGGCTACGTTACAGAATTCTGGGGATCAAGAACAGCTGTGTCTATTCCCTCAAGTGGGAAAGAGGTCACATATTTTGGTCCAGAGATGTGAAAGAAACTGTGTTCCCTAACATAACTCCATGAAGATCCTTCATTCATATTCGCCACTTACCAGGGTTTCATCAACAGTCTGATTAGAATGTCTCTTCCCCGATCAGAACCCCATATCCATAGTTTATCTACTTTTTAAGGTCTGTATTTAAAAAAAAAAAAAAAATCCCCTCTCATCTCTCACAGCTGTAAACAATCTTTTTGCCTACTCTTTTAGCACTTTATCTGTTCGTCTTTGATGGCATTTATCACTCTCTCCTTTGTGGTACAGTTATTTTTGAGCATTTCTTACTTTCTAGACTAGATTATAGATTTTTAGCTTTTCAAGTGTTCTTGGAGAGTGTAAAAGGGCAGAAAGCAGCATATGGTGTGATATCACTAGGTGTGATACAGAGATTGAGTCTGAGAAAAATTTGAGAAGCTGAAAAACATGAACATACTGAGAAAGAATTAGGAGCTGAATGGAGGCACTGGTAGCAATTTAGCCTTTTCAATTTTTCACAAGCCCTGTAGCCACATATGGGTAATCATTTCTCAGTTAAATGATTGTTATGACTCTTATTTCCAGTTCTCTGCCATTTCCTTCAATCTGGTGATAAACTACAATGATCTATTTAAGTGAAACACATCCAAAGTATCCTCAAATCTTCTGCCACCAAGTGAACTGGCACATTCTAACCACAAGCATATACCTAATGTGAGAACATCTAAAAGAAAAGTAAAAATCATAGACTTATCTGAGTTGTTTCTACTTAGCACAGCATATCTTAATATTTGAAAACACTCCCATATTGCATGCAGATATTTTAGTGATGGACAGATTCCAAAGTCATAATTTTAAAACTCTTCTGTAAGATATTATACAATATCTCACTGTATATGTCAGGGAGTGGAAGGCTATGTTGTAATGAAACTCAAATATATTAATATCTTAGAGCAACAGCAACAAGAAAAGATTTCTCAGTCTTACTGCATATCACTCAAAGGTCACATGGAGTTTACTCCTCAAAGTCTCCATCCAGGGACCAGGAGCTGAAGCTCCACCAGCTAGAACAATTATATATATATATGGCTATGGGGAAAAACAAAAAACAAAAAACAGGAAGAACTGACTTCACTGTATTTCTTAGCTGCATTTTATTTACCTAAACATCTCAGATGATTAGATCATCTCTTATATCAAAGAAATGGGGAAAGGCCGGACACAGTGGCTCACCCCTGTAGCCCGTAATCCCAAAACTTTAGGAGGCCGAGGTGGGTGAATCATGAGGTCAGGAGTTCAAGACCAGCCTGGCCATCATGGTGAAACCTTGTCTCTACTAAAAATACAAAAATTAGCTGGGAGTGATGGCACATGCCTGTAATCCCAGCTACTCAGGAGGCTGAGGCAGGAGAATCGCTTGAACCTGGGAGGTGGAGTTTGCAGTGAGCTGAGATCATGCCACTGCACTACAGTCTGGGTGACGTAGCAAGACAAGAAAAGAAAGTCAGTGGGTGCTAAAATCAGCAGAGGAAAAGTTTGTTGGATATGGATATTCCCATGAATCCCAAGTTTCTCTGTGTACATTACCTGCTGCTCACAGAGGTGGCTTCACAATGGAGAGATCTAGCTGTCTCCATCTTAATCCTCTGACTAATCTTATCATTACCAATAGTGGGAAAAAACAGATATGGTCCTTCATTAAACATTGTTACCTGTGAATTATTCTAGACAAAGGTGTTTAGCCTATATCTGATAACTTTTTATTCATTTTCTGTTTATATGACATTCAGATAATAGAGGTAGGAGTTAAATGACAATGAAATAATGATACATTTATTCAGTTTCAAAAGATGAGATATTCTGCAGGATAATTAACCCAGTCTCAACAAATACATGTCATGGAAAACAAGTTAGGAGACGGGGAATTATTCTAGATGTAGGCTGGGTGCGGTGGCTCACGCCTATAATCCCAGCACTTTGGGAGGCCGAGGAGGGTGGATCATGAGGTCAAGAGATCGAGACCATCCTGGTAAACATGGTGAAACCCCATCTCTACTAAAAATACAAAAATTAGCTGGGCATGGCGGTGTGCCCCTGTAGTCCCAGCTGCTCGGGAGGCTTAGGCAGGAGAATTGCTTGAACCCAGGAGGCAGAGGTTGCGGTGAGCCGAGATCGCGCCATTGCACTCCGGCCTGGGTAACGAGTGAAACTCCATCTCAATTAAAAAAATAAAAAGTTTTATTCTAGATATAGAGATCTAAGATATATAGTATTTAAATGCAATTTGTAGTCTTTAACTGAATTCTTTAAACCAATTTTGAGCAATTAAAGAAAATTTAATATACTAGATTCCATTAAGCAATTGTTGCTAATTTTTAGGTATGATAATGCTTTAACTGCATATAGTTAAAATGGAGCAACTTTGTTTTCTAGAGATACATGCTAAGATATTTAGGGATAAAATGCAAAGTAGTATTTAATCTATTTAAAAATATTTCATTAAAAATTAGCAAATATGGCAAAATGTTACTAATTGTTCACTCTAGGAGGAGGGGATTTGTTGGGTATTGGACTAGAAAGATTGAAAGACTATCCAGGCCTAAATTTTGTTTTCACATTACTGATTTACACCTGAGTGTAGAAGTAGGTGGTCAGCCCAACTTAAAGACATGAACCAAGAGAAACACCACATGTTCTCACTCACAAGTGGGAAGTGAAAAATGAGAAAACATGGACACAGGGAGAGGAACATCACATACTGGGGGCCTGTCAGAGGATGGGGGCAAAGAGAGGGAGATCATTTGGACAAATACCTAATGCATGTGGGGCTTAATACCGAGATATTGGGTTGATAGCTACAGCAAGCCACCATGGCACGTGAATATCTGTGTAACAAACCTGCATGCTCTGCACATGTATCCGAGGACTTAAAAAAAAAAAAAAAGAGTAAAAGGGGCGTGAGGATAGGGTTACCTGAAGAAAGGGAAGTGAATTCCAGAATGTGAAAAACACTCTAAATTGGTAAGGATCTAATCTGTGGATCAAATTGAGATCTGATTCTAAAGACTACATTCTTCCAGCCACACAACACCATAGGTTTGGCCATTTCCTCTGTGTTCTTCTGTATCCCTGCTGTCAATAGTGAATATTATTTATTTGATCTTGTCTTTTCTCATACCTGTGTCTATTTCCTCTATGAGATGAGACGTGAGTAGAAATGGAGACTTATTCATCTTTGTACACTTAGCATCTAGCATGTGAGTACCAGACAATGGTATCCAGTGATGTATGTTCAAGTGAATTAGTTGGTTCTGGCACTCATTGAATACTTGTTAGATTAAGAGAAAATAAATAAGTAATTCAAATGAATGATATTTAAAGAACTGTCATGGTGAGTGTTCTTTGTAATAATAAATTCATGTGCTCTTCTAAAAGTTTTGAGTTCCTTGGGAAATTTGGCAACTTTATTACCACAGTCAAAAATGGAATTGAATAATATTTAGTGAAAGCTGGAAGGTGTTCCTGTGGGTCATTTAAATACATGCGTCAATTTACAACTTGATGAACTTCATTTGCTTGACACTTTTAATACTTTTAATCACATATTAGGTTTTCCTTAAAATGGGAATTAATGGCCTGTGTTATATTTGGTTTTTATAAAATTGTCTAAATAAATGCAGTTTTCTTAATTTTATGTGGAGTATAAGCAAAGCGTTATAATGATTCAGTAGTCCCATCAGTAAACTATAGCTGCTCTTATCTGCAAATCAAAATAGTCTCCTATTTACTTCTTTCCACCAATCCTATATCAGTTATCATATTAATCCATGAATTAAAACATTATTCTGTCATATCAAAATAACTTTGGTTTTGAATAGATTGTAAGATATACTTTTGCATACTCTAAAATATGGCCTGAGGTTTTTAAGTAAATATGTCTATCTCTGACCACAGAAGATGTTAACTGAGAGCATCAGAGAAGCTGGCCTAAATTGGATAAAATTTGTATTGTTAGAAATAAATCCCCTCTCTAAGCAAGCTGCCCACTAAATAAAGCGTTACTTATACTCGATGTCAGAAACAATGTAATTCAAAATTCACAAAAACTTTGAAGGAGAAACACCGATTATTCCATTTTACAGATATAAAAACGAAAATATCTTCTTTCAGAGGTACTCAGTTGGATGTTGCAAATGGGTGATCACCTTCATTCTCAGCCTCTATATGTCTGGACTTTCCTAAAAGCCCAGCAAACACTCAATGCTTCTGCAAGTGACCAATATGGTTTGGTGGGAGAGTCCCTGGAAGAGTCAACCAGGAATCTAGGGGGAGACAGTGACATTGGGTGAGTGGGGAGGGCTTCTCAGCTCACCTGCAGATCCTTATCAAATGCAGCAGGAGACTGGTCCCACAAGAAAAGTGCAGCAGTGGCAGAACCTTCAACACCCACCTTGCTTATTAGCACAGGTGGCACACTTCCTAGAGTCTACAGATATGCTCTGCACTTTACAGTGAATGTGGGTGTGGATAAGCAGGTTAGATAAAAACTTTGCAAAGCTCACTATTCTGTTTCTATTGCCCCTTCTGACTGAATAGGCTGATGAGGCTTAGGTTAAATTAGCTTATTTAACCAGTTAAATGGTTTATTTCTCTCTGGGTATGCTATATGTTACTCAATTAAAAGGATATCTAAATTTCTGTTCTAGCCAGTAAATTTTAATTCATTCATGTCTAGAATTCTTCTGAACCAAGAATCTCACATGCTTTTATATATACATATATATATAGAAACAGGGTCTTGCTGAGTTGCCCAGGCTGTTCTCTCACTCCTGGGGTGAAGAGATGCTCCCATTTCTGTCTCCCAAAGTACTGGGATTACAGGCATGAGTCACTGCACCTGGCCACAGACTTCTTTTTTGATGTTGATAGGAAAGACTGTCAGGGAGAAATGAACAGAAGAAGACAGGAATGTAAACTTAAATATTTAAAATAGAATATTCAGAAAACAACAAAAATAATCTTGACATTAAATCCTTTCCATAATACATTAGGTTATTTAACTTTATCCAAACATTCTAAAAATCATATGTGATTTTGTCAAATCCAGGAATAATCAATGATATTTTGGATATGACACCAAAAGAACAGGCAACAAAAGCAAAAATAGATGAATTATATTAAAGTAGAATTATTCTGCACAGCAAAGGAAACAATAGAATATAAAGGTGACCTATGGAATAGAAGAAATTATTTGTGAACCATATGTTTGATAAGGGGTTAATATCTAAGACATATACAGAACTCTTAGAACACAACAGCAAAAATACAAATAATCAGATTAAAAAAATGAACTAACGATTTGAATAGATAAATCTCTAAAGAAGACATATAAATGGCCAATAGGGATATGAACAGTGCTTAACATCACTAATCCTGAAGGCAATACAAATATAGATCACAATGAGATATTATTGCACACCTGTTAGCATGTCTATTATCAAAGAAAATATAAATATTGGTAAGTTTATGGAGAAACTGAAACCTTTGTATTCCATTGGTGGGAATCTGAAATGATATAGCCACTATGGAAAACAGTATGGAGTTTCCTTTAAAAATTAATAATGAAGCTAGCATAGGATCCAACAATCTCACTTCTGAGTATTTATCTAAAAGAATTGAAATTAGGATCTTGAAGAGATATCTGCACTTCCAGGTTTACTGAAATCTTATACACAATATGCAAGATATGAAAACAATTTAAATGTCTACCAACTGATGAATGGTTAAAAACAATGTGTTATTTACCTTGACTGGACTATTGTTCAGCCTTAAAAAGGAGCAAAACCCTGCCATATGCAACAATGTGACGGAACCTAGAGGATATTACACAAAGTGAAATAAATATGTAACATGAAAAGTACTGCATGATTCTATTTATACTAGGTATCTAAAACAGTAGAACGGTGGTTGCCAGGGGATGTGAGAAGAGGGAAATGAATAGTTTTTATTTAATAGGTATAATTTGAGTTATGAAAATTGAATAAATTCTAGAGATCTGCTATACAACATGTCTATGATCAGCAATACTGTATTGTGCACGTCCATTTTTGTTGTTGTTGTTTTTTGAGACAGTCTCACTCCGTCACCCAGGCTGGAGTGCAGTGGCATGATCTGGGCTCACTGCAACCTCCACCTCCCAGGTTCAAGCAATTCTCCTGCCTCAGCCTCCTGAGTAGCTGGGACTACAAATACGCACCACTACACCATGCTAATTTTTGAGTTTTGTTAGAGATGGGGTTGCACCGTTTTGGCCAAGCTAGTCACGAACCCCTGACCTCAAACAATCCTCCCACCTCTGCCTCCCAAAGTGCTGGGATTACAGACATGAGCCACTACTCTGGCCGCTTATATATATATATTTTTTTTCCTGAGACAGAGTCTCGCTGGAGTGCAGTGTCATGATCTGTGTTTGCCAATCTCTGCCTCCCGGGTTCAAGTGATTCTCCCGCCTCAGCCTCCCAAGTAGCTGTGATTACAGGTGCCTGCCACCACATCCAGCTAATTTTTGTATATTTAGTAGAGATGAGGTTTCACTCTGTTGGCTAGGCTGGTCTCCAACTTCTGACCTCAGGTGATCCACCTACCTCAGCCTCCCAAAGTGCTGGGATTACAGATGTGAGCCACTGTACCCAGCCAAAATTTTTTAAGTGGGTGGATCTTATGTTATGTATTCTTACTGTCTCCTATCACACACACACAAAGGCGCATGAGGAAACTTTTGGGGATGATAGAAATATCTATTACTTTAATTGTGGTGATTGTTTTATGGTGTAAGCATGCAAGAACACATCCAAGTGTATGTATTTTTTTTTTATTGTACTTTAGGTTCTGGGGTATATGTGCAGATCATGCAGGATTGTTGCATAGGTACATACATATATGCAATTTTGTGTATATTAATTATACTTCAATAAAGCTGTTAAGACAAAAAGTACTATTACAAATGATAGCAAATATTAGTAGTAAGTAATCAGAGGTAGTCCCTTTAAAATCAGATACATACATACTGGCCTGCTATTATTATTTGTACTTCAGAGACAATGCTAAAGAAATGAGTTATACAGCAGGCAGCTAGGTGGATTCCTGGCTCTGTTTTTATTAGCTATAAAACATTGAGCCAGTTACTTACCTTCTTTACACCTCATTTTTCTCATCTGAAAAAATGAAATAATTATATTATCTACTTCATCTGCCATGTTGTCAGTTTTATTTATTTATTTATTTTTTTTTTGCTGTATCTTTTTTTTTTTATTTTTTATTTTTTTATTGCATTTTAGGTTTTGGGGTACATGTGAAGAACATACAATATTGTTGCATAGGTACACACGTGGCAGTGTAATTTGTTGCCTTCCTCCCCTTCACCTATATCTGCCATTTCTC
>CAUYQU010066498.1:0-12338 GCA_963574635.1 Cheracebus regulus | reverse complement strand
GTAATGATCAATCAGGTATTTAATATATTCCTCACCTCAAACATCTATCATTTCTTTGTACTGTGAACCTTCCAGATCTTCTCTTCTAGCCATTTTGAAATACATGGTAAATTATTGTTAACTGTAGTTACCTTCCTGTGCTATCAAATAACAGAATTTATTTCTTCTCTCTAACTGTATATTAACACCATTAACTAATCCCTCTTCATCCCACCCCTCCCTGCCCAGCCTTATCAATTTGATGCCAGTAGATTCTACATGTCGTTGGCCATACCACTAGTACTTTTGGCATACAATATTTTTTAGCTTTTGCTACATTTCATTATATTCTTCCAAAATTACTTCTTTTAAACTCTAAGCTGCATTATGGGCATGTAAGGCCTATGAGGTTTCCATTAGAGAACCACATCCTTTATCTCCCGTCTCATAGCCAAAGTGTTCAATTGAACACTAGGAAGCTGAACTCTTATTCTCTCACCTTACTCCATGCTTTCAACAGTGTGTGTGATGGCATAATTTGGATTGGATCCTTTGTACAACCTTCCATTTTTAAGGGCTTTGTACCTAAGATCTTCATATATATATATGTCCCTGAATTCATGGAATGACTTTGTTTCCTTTAATTACTGATTGTAAGCTAACTAATTGCTTTCTGAATTCATCTCCTTTTTCTCTAATGCATTGCTAATTATAGAAAACATCAAAAATTAGCATTAACATTCTGTAGTCTAATTCTCCTCCAAAGCTACAAGTTCATTAGTTCTACAGAATAACATCCAACTTACAATAGGTGAAGTTTCACCAATTGATTGGCCATTGCTTAAGACAGGTTATCATATATCTTGTCCCCTATAACAGTGTTCCCATTATTACTGTTTATTCAGCCAAGGACTTTTTTTTTAGATTTTTCTATTACAGCATTCTTCTTTTAGATATTATTTGTGAGGAGTCCAAATAAACTAGTTTAGTAAAAAAATTTAATATATCAGTTGTTTAAAATAAAAAAATGAGCATTATTTACTTACATTATACATCCATTTTAGACAGATCTGTTTTATGTCATTTTACTCAGGATGCCAGGCTGAGGGAGGTTTCATCTTTACACTTCCATGGTTGCTGAGGAAGATAAACAGGAACATGGAAAATTGCACATTGGCTGTTAAATTCTTCACCCAAAAGTGACAAGTATGACTTCTGCTCAAATATTATTGGACAAAGCAATATACACTGCCACATTTAACTTCAAAAGAATTGGAAAGTACAATCCTACTACTTTTCTGTAAAAAAGGACAATAAATATTGGCTTAATCGTATAATGACTAACACATTATCATATCCTTTAGTAATTTATTGTTGAGAAGAATGACTCTTGGAAAATACGGCAATACTATTTTTCTCACGTTGATTGTTAGATCTTTACCCAATTCGTAGAAATAAGTAGGTTCTCAATGAACTTTATTTAAGTAAATGGAATATAACAATGTTTTGTGAACAGTGGTGGTCAGAAAAGATATATGACAGGCTGGGGATGGTGGTACATGCCTGTAATCCCAGCACTTTGGAAGGCCGAGGTGGATAGATAACCTGAGGTCATCAGTTTGAGACCAGCCTGGTCAACATGGTGAAACCCTGTCTCTATTAAAAATACAAAAATTAGCTGGAAATGGTGGCATGAGCCTGTAATCCCAGCTACTCAAGAGGCTGAGGCATGAGAATAGCTTGAACCTGGGAGACGGAGGTTGCAGTGAGCAGAGGTACTCCAGCCTGTGCAACAGAATGAGACTCTGCTTCTAAAAAAAATAACAATAAATGTATGAGATTTTAAAGGTGTAAAATTTACTTCACTTATACTACCAAACACAATCACTGATATATTACTGCCCTTGCATTGGTTTGCAAAATTTATATTGATTTTCTCTTGGGTGTTCCCTGTTTCCTTGCCTTCCAACTTTACAAAGAGTGTAAAGTGATTGACACACTAGAGGTATTTTAAATCAGCATAGAAAACAAGTCAGAAGGGAGTTTATGGCATCAGAGTGTACTTTGGGTAACAAATCACATCTTTTACCAAATGCATAATTAAAATGATCTTAATGCAATAGCAGTAAAGAATTACAGAGTTCAAAGTCTCTGTTAGCCAACAGCAACTTTGTTTTTCCTCTACAACAAATGTCTTCAAATGAAAGATTAACTGGACAAATTTACAAAGGTAATAGCTATGGTTTAAGAGAGAATTTATTTAATGTTATTCAGGGGAAAGGAAAAGTCAAACATTTTCTGGAGAAATATTGATATTCTCATTAAATAGTACAATATATTTTCAGGAAAATAGGACTCCACTTCTACTCTAAAAATCTAAGAACTTGTGTGGAGTGGGAAGGTATGGGGAGGGAAGGAAGGGGTAGAAGAAAAGAAGCAGGGAGAGAGAAATATGAGAAGTTAGTATGTTCTTAAGTACTGAATAACACATCTGCCTTTTCCCCCTAAACTGAGTAAAATTACTTTATAATATACAAAAATTGTTTGCAAAGTATTTGATAACTAAGAGTATTGCCAAACTTTCAATTTGTTGTGCTCAAGAGACACTGTGCCATTTGTCTTTAGAAGGCAGGAAGAGTATGTTTAAGTTTGTTTGTATGGCACAGTACAGAGTAAAGGATTCCAAAGGTTCAATTGTGGTTTATAAGGGACCTACAACTTATTGAATTGTAGTCCCCTCAGAGCATTGATTCAAATTTATAGGAGTCTAGATTATATTTATTTTCCATTGCTGTCATAGCAAGTTATCACAAATTTAGTGGCTTAAGACAACCAAATTTTTAATGTTGCCAACACAAAGGAAAGATAAATGTTTGAGGTGATGGGTATTCCAATTACTTTGATCTGAAAATTATACATTGTATGCAGCTATCAAAATATCATATGTATCTCAAAAATATGTACAACTACTATATATCAACGTTAAAATTTGTGGAAAAAAACAAGGTGATTATTCTATAATTCTGTCTAACAGAAGTTCCTCATAGGTCTGATTGAGCAAAACTGAAGATGTTAAGAGGACTGTATTCTGTTCTAGGTGCTCTAAGGAAGGATCCATTTCCTTGGTCATTGTGGTTGCTGCCAAAATTGAGCTCTTTGCGGCTGTAGGACTGAGCTTTTTCTCCTGACTGGCTGTCAGCGGAGGGTCATTCTCAGTTTCTAGACATCATTCACATTCCTTGGTCCCTGGCTTCTTCCATAATGACAGATTTAGTTATTTTTCTGTTTCAAATTTGTCCTTCTCCTTCTATCTCAAATATATGACCCCATTTTTCTGCTTTTCTCTTCTACTTTTAAAAACTCATTTTAGGCCAGACTTGGTGGCTTGTGCCTATAATCCCAGCACTTTGGGAGGTAGAGGTGGGAGAATTACTTGAGCCAAGGAGAATGACACCAATCCTGGCAACCCAATGAGACCTCATCTCTACAAAAAATTTTTAAAAATTAACCAAGTCTGGTGGTGCATGCCTTTAGTCCCAGCAACTTGAGAAGCTAGGATCTGTTCAGCTCAGGAAACTGAGGGTGCAGTGAGCCATGATCATGACACTGTACTCCAACCTGGACAGCAGAGCAAGACCCTGTCTCAAAAAAAAACTTGATTATGTTGGGCCCACCTGGATAATCCAGGATAATCTTCCCATTTTAAGAGGTTTAACCTTAATCGAGTCTGCAAAATGCCATGTGAGGTAACATATTCACATGTTCTGGAATGTAACCATTCAAGGTAACATGCTCACAGGTTCCAAAATTTAGGACATGGTCATACTCTGGAGGGATGCACATTATGCTACCTACCACAAAGATCTAAGTATGATATCCATGTTTGGGCTCCTTTGTGATAAATGAGTGAATTGAGTCATCAGAGTTCCCTATTAGAAGTAAACATGAGACTGGTCACTCATGAATCTGAAAAAACCTAAATGTGGTTTGTGCCATCAGTCTGGGGGAAATGATTGTATGCTTTCCTAGCTACAAAAATATAGAAAATGTATTTATTCTAGAAATTCCCAGCAGAGTCTCAATTAACCAATTTGTAAGGTAGTGCACAACCAAGATAATATTCCATTAGTTTAGGAATGTGAAAGTGCATTGAGGGCTTATAGATAGTTATAAATTAAAATGCTTTTATTTAATGTCCTCACTGCATTATGATTCTAAATGTGTGACCATATCTTCTGAAAATGCCACGCAAATATGTATACAGATAAAAATGTGTGATTAAACTTCACTGAGGTGGAATTAATTAACCTGGAGAAGAGAAAAATCATGGAGTATTTGAAAGGTGACTTTATTTTGATAAGGGGCTAATAAAGGAATAATAATTAGGAAGGTTAGGTGTATTTTTGGCATTTGAAGTGTTCTTAATGAATGCTTGCTTCTAAGGTACTGATTTTTGCTCAACATATGATTTTCTTGTAATCTGAGCAGTCTAAAAATTAATGTCATTGTGTCATGAGCTAATAATCATTCTGTCACTAGAGGTAATCAAGTAGTGTCAGATGAGCCCTTAGTAGGGATATTATGGATTGATTTTGAGCAATGAAAAGGTGGATTATAAACATATTTTAGTATTACGGCTCCATTTTTCTAATTAAACTGTCCAAAAATTCTTAGTCTGATAATATTTTTTCTAGTTTTTTTATGCCTTGCAGAGATGTGAAAATTAAATCTAGTTTGCAATGACCTGATTTTTATAATCAAAAAGGATATTTGTATTAAATGTGTAGATTTCTATACATTCATAATTATTGATTTACATTTATTAATTTAATCCTACACACACTTGTTAATGTTGGCTTTATGTGAAGCATTTTCCAAGCATCATTCTTGATTCTGGAGATGCATACAGACCCAGACCCAGAACTTACAGATCTTACAAATTTGTGGAGGGAGACAGACAGTAAACTAATAAGCAGATGAGCAAGCCGCTAATGTTAAAAGAAGATAAACCGAATGATGAATTGAAGGAATAGCAGGGAGACCAGTTTAAATAAGGTACTCAAGGGATACTTTTCAGAGGGGTTGACATTTAAACTGAACCTGAAGTATAAGAAAGAGCCAGCTGCTTTAAGTAATGCTATGAGTTATTAATCCTTTCAATAACTCTACAAATAAAGAACTGTCATTATCTTAATTTCGTGAAGGAAGAAAGTGAGGCTTAAAAAAGATTTACATGCACAACTTTAAAGGTTGGAAGGTGGTAAAGCTTGAATTAGCACCTGGATCTATAAGATCCTACAATGTGATAGAGCTGGAATCCATGACTTTTAGTTTTTCCAACCCTGCGTTTCTGTGACTGAAACTGACCAGTATGACTCTGACAGAGTGAACATAGAGGGCCATACTTTTCCATCTCTGTGGGCTAGTGAATTAACTACTGGCTTCAAGATAACTAAACTTTAATGAAGGAGTTAGAAGACTGAGATTAGAAATATATCCTAAAGCAAATTCAGCCAATTGCATTTTTGTATTTAGGACATGGTTTGTGGTGGACACACAGACATGGTGAAATACAATCACTTTCTCAATTTTCTTTGATGCCATTTTGATAATGCTGATGTATTATAAGTACATTCATTGGTTTAATGAAATTCAGTTACCCAGAAAGAATATTACTTCCCAAGGCAAGCAGTCTCTTCTTTTGAGTTTAACTCATCATTAAAAGTGAAGTGATGGAAGAGAAAAAATCTGGATGAAAATGAGACCTGTGCGATAGGCCCAGTTACCTCTGCAACTGTGTAATATTTGGGGAAGCCACTTCTTACTCTAAACTCAGTTTTTATGACATGCTCAAAGATATTCTGATAAAGTGACAAACCTGCTAAAGACAATCTCTTCTTCATATTTAAAAAGCTAAAGGAAACAGCAGATATACATTTGAGTCAGGATTCATGTGGAATAGAGTTTTAAAGATGTGTGCCATCCTAAAAAAGTGCTGCTAAAAAGGGGCATGATGCGTCTAGTAGCCACCTGGCAAATAAGGGAATTGGCAAGGCTGATTTAGGAAGTTCTGGAAACTCTCCCCCAAATAGGAAATAGGTCAAATTGTTCATTTTACAAATTTGATTTTATATGTGTGTGTCTGTGTGTGTGTGTGTGTGTGTGTGTGTGTGTGTGTGTGTGTGTGTGTTTGTAGGCATCCTACTCTCTCTTTAAATGCAAAACACACATGCACACACACATCCCACATATTAGCGTTACTTTAAATTGGAATGCTATGTGTTTAGCCTTAACACATACATCCTCATAATAAAAATTCACAAAAGCTTATTTTGCTTTAGATAACTAAAAGGTGGTGTCCTAGATATCATTATTCCTTACACAAAGGCTCACTTGGAATTCTTAGTGAAAGATAAAGCTTTTCAAAGGGCTCCTGATCGACAAGTCATACAGATTAATATGATCTTTACCTATCCAACATACTGATATTGAGTTCTTTCTGTGAGCATGGCATTGTTCTAGGCAAGTGGAATTCAAAAGGCATAATACCTTGTTGCTATGCTCAATAAACACAGGTTTGATATGCAAAGGATGTCAAACCCATGCTGTTTTTTGTTATTGCAATGATATTAAATGATGGAAATATTGAACATCTACTTTGTGTGTAACTGTAATGAAAGGGCTTACTCATTTTATTATAACCTACTGTAGTTCACAATGCCAAGGGAACACTATTTATCTTATCTATCTTATGTAAATGCTGGCCTCTTGAATTACAGAATGCTGTTGTTCTCCTTTATTTTGTTAATTATCTAAAAAAATCACAGAAAGTAGTTTTTGTTATCTCTTTTTCTAAAAGGAGAAAAGTAAGCCTCACTAACTTTATAATGGCATAGTGCGTAAACGATAGTGCTGGCTTGGGACTTGGATCTGGATGATGCTGAAGCCTCGGTCATTTCATTACTCCATTATGTCTATTGTTATAATATTATCAAAATGGCATACAACTCATAATTTAAGTGACCCTAGGTTCTTTTAAAAGTGGAAATCATACCTTAGAGGCCATTTATATCATTTATCTTTGGAGAAAAATAATGCCCTGCAAATACTCTCAGCTATAAGTATATGCAGAAGCTGAAGATCCTGCCCCTTTATAGATGAACATTCACAAATTGAAAAGCTGTGTAAAATGTTTCATTAACCTTCTTATAAGAAGTTGCCCAGAAAATCTCTCAGTAACATACTATCTGAGTAACGAATGTGTATTTCTACCCTTTTCCTAGCCACATTATGGAGAGAAGAAAAAAAAATTGACAGGATTGGAGTGTTCACCCCAAAATTTTGGAACTTACAAATGAAAATTTAACCCCCTGTTGAATTTAAGACATATGTAAGTTAGATAAATATTGCAGTAAATTCATTAACACTCCTGGGAAACATATCAAAGCCATGTACCATGATGAGTCACTAGGTTTATGATTCTATATGTATAAATATTTACTATATAAGTCTATGAAAGAAACCATGATTATGGTTCAAGAAAATATTGGAAAATATTATATTGCATTTAGTTTTCTTCTAAGAAATGGCTTAATTGCATTTTGTCTATTGCAATTGCATAAATTCATTTAACATTGATGATATACATATTTCACGTTCTTTTTAAAAAAAACACTTGTAAATCTATGAATATAAACCCCAACCAGTTTTTCTTTCTTCCTTCTTTTTATTTAACTTTAGGTGCATACTATATCTGGCATTTCTCCCCATGTTATCCCTCCCCACCTCCCCGATGTCTCTCCCCTACCCCCCCAACTAACCCCAGTGTGTGATGCTCCTCTCCCTGAGTCCACATGTTCTCATTGTTCAATACCCACCTATGAGTGAGAACATGCACTCAACCAGTTTTTCTACCCTCCCTCTAATTAAGATCAATTAAGTGTCTCAATAGTCATTGTGTCTTACTAAACATTTTTTAGACTTTTTTGAAGCAAACTTTCTGAATTTTTAATGACATGGCTTACTAAAGCATAGACTTCCCTTTCATTGAAAGCTTATTTGCTTTTTTAGATCACAACATCAGATGATATTAAAGCTACCTGTTTAAATTTGCTGCATTGCATATGTGTTAGCTGTATTTCCATAATCAGATTATAACTTCTTAAAGAATACCTCTGGGTTTTTTTCTATCTATGTGTCTTTTGATAGAAATCTTCCTGTTTCATAATCCTTTTTTAGTCTTGGGTAATTTGTTGAATAAAATAAATGCTCAAATATACACTGCTGAATTGATTTATGTTATTTTTCTATCTCCTATAACACTCATACCAGTCTAGATCTCACAAAAGATATACATTTTTTATTGATTAATGTTAGATATATCCTAAATCTATGCATGAGACTCCTTTCTTTAGTAGAATTTCATTAATATTCCTATCAGATTGTATAGATGAACAAGTTTTAAAAACAGGTCTTATTTTTATCCTACATATTGTGTGACTAAAAGATACTTGATTTCTAAATTTTAAAATAGAATTATAAAGGGAAGACATGAAAGAAATTATAAGAAATGCACAAAAAAATTCTATGGTCCTTTAAAATAAGAGATATTCAGTTGTTATTATATCTTATCTTAATCAAGGAAACCAGGTAGAGTAGAGAAAAGAATATTTTCTAAGATGCCAAAAGTGTGGCTTGTCATTCAAGCATTGCCTTTCAATACCTTTATGAATTTAGGCAAAGCATTAACCTTTCTGAGTTTCAGTTGTCTTCTTTGAAAATAGTATAACAATTGTATATGTGATGCAATATGGTATGAGAATTAAATAAACTGCCCTTTGTAAAAGAACTGAAAAGAGAACTCACAAAGGCAGAAGGTCAAAAGGTATGAGTCATGAGTTTCCTCCCACTCTGCTATAGTTACAAAATATACCTGATAAAGAGAAGATATTAGCTCATTGACAATTGATGTGTAGGATTTGATTTGCATTTCTCTAATAACTAGTGAAGATGAGGTTTTTTTCATATGTTTGTTGGCTGCATAAATGTCTTCTTTTAAGAAGTGTTTGTTCATATCCTTCGCCCACTTTTTGATGGGGTCATTTGTTTTTCTGATAAATTTGTTTAAGTTCTTTGTAGATTCTGGATATTAGCACTTTGTCAGATGGATAAATTGCAAACATTTTCTCCCATTTTGTAGGTTCCCTGCTCACTCTGATGATAGTTTTCTTTTCCTTTTGTCTTTTTCTTTTTCTTTTTTTTCTTTTTTTTCTTTTTTGCTATGCAAAAGCTCTTTAGTTCAATTAGATCCCATTTGTCAATTTTGGCTTTTGTTGCCATTGCTTTTGGTGTTTTAGTCATAAACTCTTTGCCCATGTCTATGTCCTGAGTGTCACTCCAGTTAGGATGGCAATCATTAAAAAGTCAGAAGACAACAGATGCTGGAGAGGATGTGGAGAAATAGGAATGCTTTTACACTGTTGGTGGGAGTGTAAATTCATTCAACCATTATGAAAGATAGTGTGAGATTCCTCAAGGATCTAGTACTACAAATACTATTTGACCCAGCAATTTCATTACTGGGTATATACCCAAAGGACTATAAATCATTCTCTTATAAAGACACATGCACACATATGTTTATTGTGGCACTATTCACAATAGCAAAGACTTGGTACTAACCCAAATGCCCATGAATGATAGACTGGATAAAGAAAATGTGGCAGATATACACTATGGAATATTATGCAGCCATAAAAAAGGATGAGTTTGTGTCATTTGTAGGGACATGGATGAAGCTGGAAACCATCATTCTCAGCAAAGTGACACAAGAACAGAAAATCAAACACCACATGTTCTCATTCATAAGTGGGAGTTGAACAATGAAAACACATGGACACAGGGAAGGGAACCTCACACACCTGGGCCTGTTGGTGGGTAGGGGGGAAGAGGAGGGATAGCATTAGGAGAAATACCTAATGTAAATGATGGGTTGATGGATGCAGCAAACTACCATGTCACCTCAATACCTATGTAACAAACCTGCATGTTCTGCACATGTACCTTAGAACTTAAGTATAATTATCATGATAATAAAAGAATTAGAAAAAAAAAGAAAATTGATGTGTAGGACTGGTCTATATGCCTCAATATGGGCAAAAAAATTGTTCCTTGTATGAAATTGTCTATGATACACCACCCTAAATGTATACACTGTCATTAGAAATTTTTCATTGTGTTAGATACTGATTTGCTGTGTTTATTTATTGCTTGTTTTCATATGTTTGTTAATAGCTTTCTTCTTGTCAATGATTTCATTCTTTTCAATGTAGTCTATGTAATTATTACAATTTTTTAATGTTGACTTCAAATATTATTTGTTGAAATCTATATTGGAGTAAGTTTAGTCATAGCAAGCTATAGTTTATCAATTTGATAGTTAAAATCACAATGTAAACTTTTTTTAAAAAATAGAATCTTACATGAAAGTTGATTTAAAAGGAGTTGATAAATAGCTGATCCAGAGAAGATAAAATTATTCATGTAAGCAAGCATGAAAATAAGATGATTATTTCCAACCCCTACCCTCAAACTTCAATGGGAATGTTACAGAAACACCCATGTTAAAGGTCTGTTATATAAAGAAAACAACACCTACAGAGTGCTAGTTCTTCTTTATGTTATTTCATTTTGCATTAACTGTTTTTATAACAATAATGTCAGAAGCAAAATTGCACTTTGTTCTGCCTATCTCACCTCCTAGTTGTATACTCCCTAAATGGCATGGATAAGGTGTCCATAATACCCAGCCCAGTGTTTTGCTAGAAGTTCAATAAATGTTTATTGAATTGAATTAGCACATTAATATGTAAATTGTCAGATTGCAGAGTTTACTGCCTGTAAATCTTATTTTAAAATCTAGGTTCATGCAAATTTGCATATTATTTAGAAAATGAATAAATTACACTAAATCAATGGCTAATTTATATGCACTTCCACAAACTTATTTGAATAGTTTGAACTGTTACCACTGACCAACAAGTTGGATAGGACAGGAGAACTTCCTTTTGGGGTTGACAATTTTTTAGACAATCATCTAAAAGTTTTTTTATTTACAAAGTAAAATTTTTTTCCAAATGAACTTTCTTTGGAGATTTTAAAAAAATATTTTATTGCACTTTAGGTTCTGGGGTAAATGTGCAGAACATGCAGGATTGTTGCATAGGTACATACATGGCAATGTGGTTTGCTGCCTCCATCCCCCTCACCTATATCTGGCATTTCTCCCCATGTTATATCCCTCCCCAACTTCCTATCCCCCATTGTCCCTCCCCTAGTCCCCCCAACAGACCAGAGTGTGTGATGCTCCCCTCCCAGTGTCTGTGTGTTCTCATTGTTCAACACCCGACTATGAGTGAGATCATACAGTGTTTGTTTTTCTGTTCTTGTATCAGTTTGCTGAGAATGATGGCTTCCAGATTCATCCATGTCCCTGAAAAGGACATGAACTCATTGTTTTTTATGGCTGCATAGTATTCCATGGTGTATATGTGCTATATTTTCCTTGTCCAGTCTATCATCCATGGGCATTTGGGTTGGTTCCAGGTCTTTGCTATTGTAAACAGTGCTGCAATGAACATAAGTATGCATATATCTTTACAATAGAATGATTTATAATCCTTTGGATATATACCCAGTAATGGGATTGCTGGGTCAAATAGAATTTCTATTTCTAGGTCCTTGAGGAATTGTCACACTCTCTTCCACAATGGTTGAACTAATTTATATTCCCACCAACAGTGTAAAAGCATTCCTATTTCTCCACATCCTCTACAGCATCTGGTGTCTCCAGATTTTTAATGATCGTCATTCTAACTGGCATGAGATGGTAGCTCAATGTGGTTTTGATTTGCATTTCTCTAATTAACAGTGATGATGAGCATTTTTTAATATGTTTGTTGGCCTCATATATGTCTTCTTTTGAAAAGTGTCTGTTCATATCCTTTGCCCACTTCTGAATGGGTTTATTTTTTTCTTGTAAATCTGTTTTAGTTCTTCACAGATTCTGGCTATTAGCCCTTTTTCAGATGGGTAGATTGCAAAAATTTTTCCCATTCTGTTGGTTGTGGGTTCACTCTAATAATTGTTTCATTTGCTGTGCAGAAGATCTGGAGTTTAATTAGATCCCATTTGTCTATTTTGGCTTTTGTTGCCAATGCTTTTGGTGTTTTAGTCATGAAGTCCTTGCCTATGCCAATTTTTAAATTTATTTTTCATGTACCATTTTTTGAGTTCTGTTTTGTTGCCTTCATTTATTTATTTTTGTTTCTAATATATTTAGGTTTTGACAGACAGACAGG
>CAUYQU010066492.1:0-28756 GCA_963574635.1 Cheracebus regulus | reverse complement strand
ATAGCATGGGGAGAAATGGCAGATATAGGTGAAGGGGAGGAAGGCAACAAATTACACTGCCACGTGTGTACCTATGCAACAATATTGTATGTTCTTCACATGTACCCCAAAACCTAAAATGCAATAAAAAAAAAAAAAAATAAATAAATAAATTAAAAAAAAAAAAAAACATGATTAAGTTTGAATTCTCTGGATACAGAAACCACTACAATTCTATAACATGCATGTCTACTTTTGAGTTTCATAGATTCAGACACTTTTCATTTTTTGAGGGAATACATTGTGAGTGGAAGTAGGGGATTCTCAAATACACTTTAAAAAATGCACACTCTCTGTGAGTATTGTGGATTTCTCTGCCCTCCGAACACAGACAGCAGAGTGTTTGTATTGGTACAAGCACCAGTGGGGCTCCTATTTAGTTGCCAGACAAACCATGGAGTCTGCTCCCACATCATTTGTCCTGGTTGTGAATAAAAGGCTTCAAGGTGTATAACGTAATGTAAGGATGGTCACACTGCTAAAAAAATGGGAAAAGTAAATGCAAAACAATGGACAGAAAAAGAAATTGTCTATTTACAAAGAAAGCCATGTGTCTTTTGTTTATTTATTCCTAACACTCCTACCAAGCATCTGGTCCTTTCTACACTATCCTTTGATGTTGAATATATCAGACACACCTAAGGACTCAGCCAATATTACTCTGATTTTTTTAGTCTTCCAAGTTCTCTAAATGTACACATTATGTTAATTTTCCTGAAACTCTACTGCTCAGGTTTTCCCCCTACTACACACAACCACAAAAACTTTGAATTTATATTTCTAGAAATGGAAAGCTGTCAACTAATTAAATGGCATGTGGACTTCAAAAGTTCACTAACTTCACTAAATAGAAGTCAGGCTTTTGATTCTAGCTCTGTTATGCTTAACTGTGTGCCTTTGTTTTAGTTACATAATTGTTTGGGTCCTAATCTATAAAATGAGAGACTTGAACTGCATAGCTTCCTAAATGGTCATATTCTGTGACTCTACAAATGTGTGTTTTATAAGAAGGATGTTATCCAGAGGAAGTCAAATTTCCTGTTCAAGTCATGAAGAGTATACCTTTAAAAATATAGAATTTGTTTCAGAGGTGTAAGAATCAAATGTTTTCATGTATTTAAAGTGGAAATTCTGAAATTATGAGACTTTAAAAATATTTTAAGAACTTTTATTAAGTGACTACTAACCACTAGGCCTGAGAGATCGAATGGGGAGCAAGGCAGACATGGTTCTGCCCTCTCAGAGGTGAGGGGAGGCAAATAACAAAAAAGCAATTTATATATGTGATGGATGTCTTGAGAAAGAAGTACAGAAGGCTCTGGCAGTGCACAATTAGGGTAGTCTGTATAAGCTAGAGTGTAGGCATAAAGATGGGGAGGTAAATGTTGAGGATGACTTTTAGGAAATACAGGACCATTTTTCTTGTGCAGAAGTAAAGAGGCCACATATACCCTGGTTTGAATCTGAGCCCTGCCACACACTGTGTCATTTTGGGTCATCCCTCTAAACCAGTTTTTTAAATCTGTAAAATGGGAAAGATAATAGTACTTACCTCATAAGATTGTTAGGAGGACTGAATGAGATAATGCTGTGCCTTGAGCAGTAATAATACCAACTATTATGATTATTGCTACTACTAAGTAGTGTTATATGTCTCTGGACCTAGCCAAGCATTGATCCCAGTTTCCCAGCTGTCCTCAGGAATGCTGCAATTGGTAGTAAAGTCCTGATTTGCAGCAGAAAATTTTAAATTTACAAACTAACAAGCAATCTGCAATTTATCTGTGTGACCTTCATAAAGCTTTCCTAGGATTTTGCTTCTGTGCCACCCTACCCCCTCCACCAGGTGGGAGGTGGA
The DNA here is from genome assembly GCA_963574635.1 of Cheracebus regulus. Lineage (NCBI taxonomy): Eukaryota > Metazoa > Chordata > Mammalia > Primates > Pitheciidae > Cheracebus > Cheracebus regulus. The sequence goes on along the minus strand of CAUYQU010066492.1, from coordinate 26,859 downwards.
GAGGGGCAATAGAAAAGGAGGGGGAAGGTGGAAGGAGTGTCACCTCTCCTGCGGTGCTGCAGGACATGTTCAAGAGCCCAGTGTAATGCACTTGGGCCCATGGGCCCCAGTTACCATTCCAGCAGAAGGTGGACTTGATTGACAGACTTTGTTGGCACAATATAACCCTTATACTAATATGATATGCTTAATTTCAGACAGTGATAGAAACATAAGCTGGTGAAAGAGGACAAACTTAAAAAGGAATCACAAAATCAACTCCTTGAGGGCCATACAACAATTAGATGAAAAGAAGGGTTTACTCACCCAAGTCAACCAGCTCAGCCTACTCTCTCAGCTGATTCTACACCTCTATAGGCAGATATCCCAGTTTGTAAGACTGGAGTGTCTGCAGCCATGCTTCCATCGTTTCTTCATGATGTTTGTGCCCCCTCGACAACCTATTCTTGCTTACTCTTAATCTGGTTCAGCCACCTGAAATTTGTCTTTCAGTGTTGGTTCATAGAGCATAATATGATATAATATGATAATAATACTCATACAGCAGAGGGAGGAGCTATGATCCATTCCATAATTAGTGTTTTAATATTCAAAATGGCAGACTCATTGAGACCACCACTGTTCCAAGTCCAGCATCTGAACTGATTAGAGACTGATGACAATTATCATTTCTATACATCAATCTTCTCATTGGAAAAAGTAGATAATTATAATATAAATTTTCTTAATTTATATCATGTTAATGATTCTCCAAAGATTCATTAGATCGCATACTTCCCACAGAAAACCTCAACCATGTGACAGAGAACACTTTAAGATAATACATTTTATTTTAATATAATATATTAAATACAATTTAAAATTTAAAGTATTAACACATTTGAATTCATTATAAAAATGATAGTAAAATATTTGGTTGGTGAAAAAGTAATCTTGGTTTTTGCCATTAAAAGTAATGCAAAAATTGCAATTACTTTTGCACCAACTTAATAAATGTGATGAATTTTATTCCGCTTTCATAGGAGAGCCCAGTATAAATAATAGCACACACTTTTTGGCTAATTTCAGCCAATATCTTTCTAAACTTCTAAATGATATATGTATATGAGGGATAAAAATAAAATGGCTGCTTGGAATTGTCAGAAAAGGAATACTAGAAAATACAGTAGAACTGGAGCAAGATATTAATCAGCTCCAGGATGAATTAAAAAACTGTTCAGAGGCTGGGCACAGTGATTTACACCTGTAATCCCAGTACTTCGGGAGACTGAGGTGGGTGGATCACAAGGTCAGGAGATCAAAACAATCCAACATGGTGAAACCCCATCTCTACTAAAAATACAAAAATTAGTGGGGTGTGGCGCTGTGTTCCTGTAGTTCCAGCTACTCGAGAGGCTGAGGCAGAAGAATCGCTTGAACCCGGCGGGGCAGAGGCTGCAGTGAGCTGAGGTCGCATCACTGCACTCCAGCCTGGATGACAGAGTGAGACTCCGTCTCAAAAAAAAAAAAATTGTTCTGAAAAAAAGGGAAAACGACAAAAACTTCTGTCTACTGAAACCTTATATCTTTAGGCCTTAAGTTATGGCACATGGTGAAAATAGAAGGCTTTGTTTTCCTAGTTAATGTTCCCTACAGCAAACCAGAGATGACTGAATCATTTGTTTATTAAAGTAAGAGGCCAGACAGACAGTAAGAAAAACTTGAATTGGGGGATTGTTGCCTTTTCAGAGCTAGACATTTAAAAAATTTGGTATTGTTCTAGTAACCTCCTACTGTGAGGTCACATGCACAGTATTTTAATCAGGTACTCAGGATTTATTTTAATCAGCTATGGTAAGACACAAAGACACAGAAATGATGGTCATGAAGGAAGAAGTTTTCCTAGAAATGGGAGGAACAGTTGTCTCACCACACAAGGCCGTATGGGGAAGCACCATGGTTGGTTAATAAGTTTAGGATTGGCTAGTTTAAACAATTTCCAGTCTCTGGGGCATAGGGCTGTCCCTAGTTTTCTGGTACGTGAATCTGGGGTGACGAGGGTAGGTGAATAGTGGCACTGGGCGTAAGATGCTGTAAAGGAGGTAGGTGAGGATTGGTTGGTTACTACATGAGAGATATGCGGGCAGGTGAGCTGCATGCCATCTAGGAATTAGCTATCCCTGGGAGGAGCCGCCCCTCTAGGGTCAGCAAGGCCCCAGATGTCAAAACATCAAACACAAAAGCTAGAAAACATGGTTATTACATGAAAGTATGTCACACTTCACAACTGACTCTATGAAAAGATGTAGCCATAATTTGTATTGAAAATATACAAAGCTTTGAAAAACATTAAAGTCCTCATCAGTATGCAGAATTTATAGTTTCGTTATAACTGCAAATTTATTTTCTTTAGCACCATTTGGCAGTACTTCCTATAGAAGTGCAAATACTGCAAAACTTGTTATTTATACCCTTTTTAGCTCACTGTTACATTCATAGATTTATATAATGGCATGTTTGGCTAAATGCATATTATTTTAAAAACCAACCGTTACATACATTTAAAAAATATTAGGCGGGGTGCGGTGGCTCACGCCTGTAATCCCAGCACTTTGGGAGGCCCAGGTGGGTGGATCACCTGAGATCAGGAGTTGGAGATCAGCCTGGCCAGCATGGCAAAATCTCATCTCTACTAAAAATACCAAAAAATTAGCTGGGCATGGTGGCGGAGGCCTGTGATCCCAGCTGCTCAGGAGGCTGAGGCAAGAGAATAGCTTGAACCCAGGAGTCGGCGGTTGCAGTGAGCTGAGATTGCACCGCTGCCCTCCAGCCTGGGCAACAGAGCGGGACTCCCTCTCAAAACAAACAAACAAAACCACATCAACAACCCCCCTCCCCCAAAAAACCCACTATTAACAGAAAATGACATATATTCTCATATTAAATTTTCAGTTTGGCAAAAAAATATTAGCTCAAAAACCTGGCACAAATAAAAGAATATTATGATTGCTCGTTATGTTTAAAAGTCTGTATTTCCAGGTTTTTAAGATAACCAGTCATATAAGACTCATTGACAGCTGCCTGTCTGTCAGGACTATACGACCACTCTACAATCAGATATGTCTAGTCTAGGGATAGTGGATGGGTCTCCTTTGTTGGATTCCTCTCTTCTTCCCAACCTCTTAAATTTGAAATTCCCTAAGGCTTAGTCTTTGAACCTTTTCTGTTTCTATATACATCCATTCTTACAGTTCCCTCAGCTAGATTCATGGCTTCAAATCCATCTGTATGTTTTTAATTATTGATTTTATTTCTCCAGCCCAGATATCTCTCTGAAACTCCAGTCTCATACATTCAACTTTCTACTTGACAGCTCTACTTGGATGTCCAATAAACGACTTAACGCGTCTAAAATGCAACTGCTTATTTCTGCCACCCCCAACAACCTTATCTGGTAGGCTTCTAGAGCTCAGTTAACAAAATTGGATACTTCCAATTAGGATGAATGGGAAGCTTTCTTAATTCCTCTCTTTTCATATCCTATATCTAACCCTTTAGCAAATTCTTCTTAAAAGGCCCTGGCCAATATTCACAGCTCAGTCCTTTCTTTCTTTTTAATTTTTATTTTAGGTTCGAGGGTACATGTGCAGGTTTGTTATATAGGTAAACTTACGTCACAGAGGTTTGTTGTACAGATTATTTCATCACCCAGGTACTAAGCCTACTACTCAGTAATTATTTTTTCTGAGCCTCTCTCTCCTCCCACTCTCCACCTTCAAGTAGTCCCCAGTGTCTGTTGTTTCCTCTTTGTCCATAAATTCTCGTCATTTAGCTTCCACTTCATGAGAACACATGGCATCTGCTTTTCTGTTCCTGCTTTAGTTTGCTAAGGATAATGGCCTCCAGCTCCATCTATGTTCTTGTAAAACACATGATCTCATTCTTTTTTATAGCTGCATAGTATTCCATGGTGTATATGTATCACATTTGCTTTACCCAATCTGTCATTGTTGGGCATTTAAGTTGTGGAGAAAAGGGAACACTTATACACTGTTGGTGGGAGTGTAAATCAATTCAACCCTTGTGGAAAGCAGTGTGGTGATTCCTTAAATAGCCAGAAACAGAACTACTATTCACCTCAGCAACCCTATTACTGGGTATATACCCAAAGGTATATGAATCATTCTACCACAAAGACACATGAATGTGAGTGTTCATTGCAGTACTATTGATAATAGCAAAGCCTGTTTCTTTCTGGTGCACATTTTGGGCCTTAAAAGTTATTTTAAATCTCAAATAGCTAAATGCTGTTTTAGTTAGAGCTCACAGTTTGTTTAGCAACGTAATTTCCTCAAAAATGTAGAAGGCTCTTGATTTATTTCTCTGCTGAAATTCCTCATTGGTTCTTGCATGTTGTACACTTTGCATGTTTGATCTGTTAGCACATTATTCACAATCATTTTAAAGATTTCATCTGTTAGTTAATAATATCTGGGTCATCTCTAAACTTGGTTCTGTGAATTGCTTTACATCCGCATAGTAGGTTGTTTTTAATTTCTTTTTAGTTTTGGAATTTTTTTGCTTTTGAGCCAGGGTCTTGCTCTGTCACTCAGGCTGGAGTGCAGTGGTATGGTCACAGCTCACTGCAGTCTCAACAACCCAGGCTCAAGTGATCCTCCAACTTCAGCCTCCAGAGTAGCTGGGATCACAGGCATGTGCTACCACATCTGGCTATTTTTTTTTTTTTATTTTTGTAGAGCCAGAGTCTCCCTAGGTGCCCAGGCTGGTCTCCAACTCCTGGGTTCAAGCCGTCTTCCCGCCTTGACCTCTCAGCATGCTTGCATTATAGGCATGAGTCATGGTGCCCAGCCTCAGTGTTGTAATTTTTGATTGAATGTTGGGCCATTATGTATACCACAGTGGAGAGGAAGGTAAACAGTATTAACTTCTGGATATGCTCGTCTTCTGTCAGGCCGTTAGTGTGGAGTTGGGTCAACCTAGTTAGGTGTTGAGTTCGCTTTGGGTACTGTCCTTCGTTTGTTGCTTTCAGTGCACCACAGGCTTCAAATTCCTTTAGTAGTTGGGCTACTACTACCTAGTACTCCTTGGGATAAAACACAGGGTACTGAGGGGTTTCTTTCATGGTTTTTGCTCCTCCCTTAGCTTTCAGTCATTTCTGCACAGCTGTGCTGCAGAGAGAATCTCTCCCTACACTCTTGCTCCCCCTTCCTCAATGGTATAATGCTGTTCCAGGGAGGGGCTTCCTGTTGTCCTGTTCCAGCTTCATTCTTAGTCAGGACCTTTGCAGCTGGCCCTTCAGAGTGACACTTTCTCACTATTCTTGCACGTCCTCCAAGTGGCAATGAAACTGTCTTGATCTGGGGTTGGTTTTGTGTAGGAGTATCCTGCTTCTCCCCCACTGCCAGCAGACTTCTGATTAGTAGGGGTGTGAGACACAGGGCTCAAGATGGTTTCTTGCCTCTCCCCAAGAGGGAGGTGCATTTTGCGTCTACTCTTTTGACGTGAAATGGTTCTTTGCTTGTAGGAAAGAAGGTTAGCTGCTCCTTTCCCAGTGATTTAAGGTGTCTGCTGCTTCATAGAAGAAAAGGAACCAAAAGCAAGTCAGGTCTTGTGCCCATCCCCTAACAGTTAGCAATCACTTCATCACACCTGAGCCAGTGAGTTGAGCCTGGACCTCAGTCTTTTTGTGAGCACCCTGTGGTGAGCTGTGAAAAAAAATCCAAGAGCGAAGTCTCTGTTTCTGAGATGCTCAATTATCCAAAACTTACATGCTGTCCTACACATGGCTTAATTTTGTTTTAAATTTATTTTAGATCATTTTTTTTGTTACCCGCTTATATGAAGACCATTTTTTCCCATACTTTGCCAGAGGTCTAAAGATTCGTGTGCTCTGTCTCTTTTTGAAGGAATCTTTCTCACTTTGGAATTCAGTTTACTCAATTCAGCCGCCTAGTGATTGCAGCTTTCTAAAATGCTCCATGGCAGGTTATGCTTTTATAGATTAATCAACTTTTTCTTGTTTATAGGTTTACAGTGATAATCCTTATCACACTAACTTTGTATCAAATATCTTAAAAGGAAACTTAAATTGTTCATTCTTCAGTTTTAAGTAATAGAAATCAGTTCTGGATAACTTAAGCAAAAAAGACTCATATTGATATTGGGGCACTAACTGAACCTACAGGTAAGCTAAAGAAAGAGGTTCAGGCCAGGAGCAGTGGCTCACACTTGTAATCTCAGCATTATGAGAGGCTGAGATAGGAGGATCCCTTGGGGCCAGGAGTTTAAGAACAGCCTGGTCAACGTAGCAAGATCCCATCTCTGTAAAAACACTAAAAAACAATTAGCTAGACATGATGGCATGTGCCTGTAGTCTTAGCTACTTGGGAAGCTGAGGTGGGAGGATCACTTGAGCCCAGGTGTTTGAAGTTACAGTGAACTGTGATTGTGCCACTGCCCTCCAGTCTGGGCAATACAGTGATACCCTGTCTCTAAAAAAGAAAGAAACAAACAATAAACAGAAAAAAAATTCAAAATTACACAAGAACCAGGGTACTTTCAAGGGTTTAGGCAATAAAGATTACTTAACTATCTTGTTAGGGTATCTCGACTAAAAGGAATGAACTCCAACTGTCATAGGTACTCCAGATTTAAAGTCTTGGGAGTATTTCTGATAACCAGCTTAGTCCTCACGCCTATCCCTTGGTTTTAGGAAGACGCTATGTTTCAGGAAGACACAATGGAGAATAGGTAACACACCAAGATAGTTGTTATATCACTGGAGTAATGTGAATGGATTCTGGGTAGGTAAGACAAAATAATTTTGCAGTAGGCCTACAGATTTCAAACTGTTGTAATCCAGATTTCATTCATTCATTCACTCAACAAATATTTATTTGGTATTTGTTATATACAAAACAATGTTATTGTTGAAATTACAGGCCAAAAAACACCAAATAAAAACTGTTTGTGAATTAAATTATTAATTTTTGTGCTTTATTTCTTAGTTTTATTCTTGAATATTTGGGTAACAATGAACATGTAAAATGCTAATCTTTTGTTTTGGCAGTGAGTAATAAGTGAAGGTAGAAAATAATACTAAGGTAACTTTTTACACACTGAAAATGCAAAATTATCATGTGGATTATTACATCATACTTTAAGGAAAGAGCTGTTTTTGGAAAACAGCTCTGTATGTTGTAAAAATACTTCTTTTTTTTATAATTAGATGAATTTCAATGATTGTTCTTTATCCCCTGAGAATATTATGAGATCTATATTAGTCTTGGCAGTGACTTGAAGCAAAAGAGCAAGGTCAAAGACAGTACAGAATTCCATTTGATAGGATTATTTACTGTGAGTCAGGATTTCATTCCTTGTGCTTCTAAGGAAATTATGTTGGAATCTGAGCATGAACCAAAATGTTAGCAAGTTTAATGTTGTATTATTTTCTTGGCAAATGGAATGATTTCCTAAGGAATTGGCCTGGGGATGAAATATTGTATGTCTGGGATATCTGAGTCCCCAAATGTGATGAACTATACTGGTTTCTCTTCCTTAATGAGGAAGAGAAGCCAGAAATCAGAATGAACTGGATTTAGACAAACTGAGTTTTGAATCTCACTTTCCTTTGTAAACAGAGAAAGTTGTTTGATACATTGAAAATTTCACTTTCCTTATCTATAAGATGGATGTAATATGGCCTTCTAATGAGAATAAAATGAAGTATTTTGTACAGAGTACTGTGCTTACTGAAAACTCAGTAAAAAATAACTATCATTATTAGCTCTTTTACTGTAATAATCTACCAAGCCTGTAGCTTCTGAGGGTGATTTAGCTTTAATTGCTTACAATTTTTTTTATGAAGATAAATTTGATGTACTGAGTCCTGTTATTAACACATTGACTTACTATAATTATCAACTAGAAATTTTAGTCTCACTCTTAAAATAATCAGACTTGCAAATTACAATTAAGGTATCCATTGCTGGGAGCAACAAACAAAAAACCTTAAGCCACATCCCTGAAAGAATGAAGAAGTGGGGATTGCAATGGATAAGAAGAGCCATGTACCTCTAATCCCAGCACTTTGGGAAGCCGAGGAAGGCAGATCACGAGGTTAAGAGATGGAGACCATCCTGGCCAACATGGTGAAACCCCATCTCTACTAAAAAATACAAAAGTTAGCTGGGCATGGTGGCGTGCGCCTGTAGTCCCAACTACTCGGGAGGCTGAGGCAGGAGAATTGCTTGAACCCGGGAGATGGAGGTTGCAGTGAGCCGAGATCGCATCACTGCACTACAGCCTGGCACCGGGCGACAGAGTGAGACTCTGTCTCAAAAAAAAAAAAAAAAAAAAAAAGAGTCATATTTCTTCTTTAGATTGTATCAGCTGAGTATCGGAGTTATGCGGAAGACCAGGGATCACTCTTTGCCTGAGGGGCTAACAAGTGTGTAGTCTTCAAATTGCACCATAAACTCATAGAACCTTAATTAGTAGAACAAATATTTAAGAGTTTGTCTTTTTCATGTGCTTTGTGATTTCCTTCCATAAATAACATGGGTTATGAGCTAGATGACTTAGTTTAATCGTTGGTCCAATCATTGATTTCTTATGGTACCCAGTTTACTTCATAGCCAGATTTTGATTATAAAATTATGTTTCCTCAAACTTCAGCTGCTGGGGGTGAATGGAGACACAATAACTACAAGTAGTTAAACTTGATTCTTTCTGTATCTTTTGAAATACCTTGAGTTACACTTAGCATGTTCTAGTTATTTCAGGGAGACGAATGGGGCTGGTGGGGAGCTGCTCAGCTAAGGATGCTTGGTCACCATGGGGCAGCATGAGTTTCCCCTCTGCTTGAGATCCCAGGAAATCTGAGTCTGCTGATGCCTCTGTGCCACTTCTCCCCTAGTTTGCTGTACTGCTAATGTCAGTGATAAGTTACCGCTCACAGAAATGGCAGCAGTTGAAATTAGTAAAACAAACAAATAGCAACAACCCAAAAATTAAACAAAAAGGCTCACCCATCTTTGTCATGGAGTTCCCAGGTGTTTTGTGTTTTCTGTGTCTTACTGAGTTTCCAATAAAACAGGCTCTTTAGTGTTGCAGGACTAACATCTTCCCAGGACTTAAATATGGGAGCTGGGCTGGAGGACAGTGTGAGCAATAAATATCAAATTCAATTAAAATCATCCCTCCCTTCTGGCACAAAGTCAAGGTTATTGAAACAAATTTGTGTGCCTGCCCTTTTCTCCCTTAGAATGAGTTTTTTTTTAAATTGTACTTTAGGTTCTGGGGTACATGTGCTGATCATTCAGGATTGTTGCATAGGTACATACTTGGCCAGGTGGTTTGCTTCCATCATCACCCCTGTCACCTGTAACTGGTATTTCTCCTCATGTTATCCCTCCCAGCCTCCCCACCCCCCATTGTCCCTTCCTTAGCCCCCGCCACTGACCCCAGTGTGTAATGCTCCCCTCCCTGTGTCTGTGTGTTCTCACCCACCTATGAGTGAGAAGATGCGGTGTTTGATTTTCTGTTCTTGTGTCAGTTTGCTGAGAATGATGGTTTCCAGATTCATCCATGTCTCTACAAAGGACATGCACAGGATGAGTTCTTTTTTACTGGGAAACTCCTCAGACCCTTATTCAGATATATTCTTGGCAGACATTAGTCTTCCAGACAAGCCCTAACTGATCTTCAAAGCATAGACTACCTAGAGCCCTGTAAATCCTAGCTTCATTGTTGTTTATGTATCTTTTTTATAGTGTAAAAATAGGTGTTACAACATGCAACATGCAGTAATAACTAATACAGACAGTCTGGCTTTATGTAGGTAGTAAAATAGATGACGCAGATTAGATGCCATTTCTGCTCTTACATCTCAGCATCCATCATGTAAAAACCATAGAACCACGATCCAGGGAAAATATGGGAAAATCTTGAATTGATTGAGACTAAATCTTTGTGGCCTGATGGAGTGAGAGACTCAAATAAAAGTTAATTTGAGTTATAGAAAAATACAGTTAGTCCTAAGGGAGATCAGGTCATATGTTGACACAAACACAGCTCCCTTCATCCTCAGCTTTAATGTGTCTCCCTCTCAGGAGTCTAGTGGCATCTAGCTTCCACGTATAACTGGGTAGAAGTGAGGTCTCTGGCTTTATGGGGATTCTAGCAGAGACAACCTAGCCCAATGCTCTGTCTCCCAAAGGATGGGCAAAGAACAATGTCAGGGACTTAGTGAGGACAAAGAGCACTGGAGCCTGGGGAATGCTGGGTGGTTAGAGACCTGTGGATCTCTGGACAGAAGACAATGTTGGCTCAGATCTCTATACCTTCACACAGGCAAGAAAGAAATGTGCAGGAAGACTGGATCTTCCTGTTTCTCAGGCTCTGAAAGTACCAGGAGACTTAAAAGTAGGAGAGTTTCCTTCAAGACTTGGGGCAGGGTCTGGTGGCCTCTCTGCTTTTCAACTGTAAGCAGATGGAGAGGGCTTTATTTTTCACTGTCAGTGAGATTCATGTCATTAAGCATCTGAGCTCCAATGAACTGATATAGAAAAATAATCTACCCAATGACTCAGAGAAGAGCACACATCAGAGCAAACAAAACACTGTTAGAGTTAAAGGAAATAGTGACAACTTGAATTACCATTAAAGAGTAGCATAAAAAATTCTTTCTGGAACTGAAAACATGGCTTACCAAATAAAAAATTCACAAAAAGATCTGAAGGACAGGATACTCTCTATAGAAATCTCAACTAAAGGTCTGAAAGATCAAGGTCTGAGAAATACTTCAAAGCTTAAGGCAAAAGAGAATCAACCTCAAAAAGAAATAAAAGTATGTTTTGAATTTCAAAAGGCAATAATTTAAAATAACCAGAAGAAAATTTCCTAGTTTAAGACCTAAGTGTGTGCTGAAATTCTTCTCTCTCTCTCTCTTTCTTTTTAGAGACAGGGTCTCACTATATTGCCCAGGTTGGTCTCCAACTCCTGGCTTCAAGTGGTCCTCCCACTTAGGCCTCCCAAAATGTTGGTGTACAGGTGTTAGCTACCACACCTGGCCCTTGTGGTAAAATTCTTGAATGTTAAAGATGTAGGGAAAATCCTGCAAGTTTCAAGCAGTAAGAACAAATTATCTACAATAAAAAAGTATTAGATTTGCATGACATTTCACATCTGTAATAATGGAAGCTAGAAACAAAAATTAACTAATATCCATAGTTTAAGAATTGATTCAGTACCAAAGGATTCAGTACCTGGACAGGATGTCACTCACCTCTCAATACAAAATAAAAATATTCATAGATATGCAAGAAAGAGTATTATTACTTAGTATTTTGTCACAGGAAAATCCGTAAGAAAAAGCCTGAACCAAACAGTAAATAGACCAGAATAGAACTCTTTAGATATGGAAGATGATGAAGAGAGAAGTAGAATTGGAGGATAGGAGAGAAAGAATGTTGAAAAAGGAAGTTTAGTGAAAATATTCTACAAGACTTGTCTTACTCAAATGCAGGAAAGAGAGGAAATGTAGGACCTGTGCTATGGCTTGGCTTTGTGTCTCTACCCAAATCTCATCTTGAATTATAGTTCCCATAATCCCCATGAGTCATGGGAGGGACCCTGTGGGAGGTAAATGAATCATGGGGGTGCTTACCTCCATGCTGTTCTCATGATAGTGAGTGAGTTCTCAGGAAATCTGATGGTTTTATAAGGGACTTCCCCTAGCTTCCCTTGGCATTTTTCCATGCAACTGCCATGTGAAGAAGGCCGTGTTTGCTTCCCACTCTGCAATGATTGTAAGTTTCCTGAGGCCTCACCAGCCATGCAGAACTGTGCATCAATTAAAACTCTTTCCTTTATAAATTACACAGTCTCAGGAAGTTCTGTATAGTAGTATAAAAACTGTATAGCAGTATGAAAATGAACTAATACAATTAATAGGAAAATAATATCTTTCCTTCATATGATGATCTGGTAATACTATTTTATTATAAGAGCAAGGGAAGGGAAGATAACCATTTATGAAAAGAAAAAATCCCAGCAAGCTTGCAAATAAATGATTAGAACGGGGAGTTAAAGAAACTTGATCACACTGGCAACCATAAAAAAATGTAAAAGGGGAAACAATATGATAGTAAATACAAAATAAGATGGGAAGAATAAAGTTACACATAACAGGCATTTCACAAATGTGATTGGACTGAAACTTATTAAAAAAGATTTTATTTAAAAAAAGTAGACATATTTTTTGAAAAATGCATACGTAAAATACAGTAATAAAAAAGATTGAAGACAAAAGAAGAACGAAACCAAACAATGGGAAAGCACAGAAAGACATGAACAGAGGCAATTTTAATAGCAACAATGCAGAATAGAAGGTTAAAGCAGTAAGTAATGTAAGGAAATATATTATAAAATTGATTAAATGTTCTGTTTTTAGCAAACAAAAAACCTAAAAAAACAAGCAAAACTTTAGGACTGCAAGGGTACATTTTATTTCAATTAACAAAAGGAAATTAAAGAACATGATAAAAGTAATTGTTCTGGATTTTTCAGTGTATCTCTCCCAGAAATGAAATAAGTTCGACAAAAAAAGAAAAGCTATGGAGAGGACATAGAGTAAGTGAATTATACAATTATTAACCTTAACTTGTTAAACATTGCCATAGTCCATTTAGGCTGCTATAACAAAATACCATAGACACAGTCCTGGGACTGCAAAGTTCAAGATCAAGGTGCCAGCAGATCTGGAGTCTGGTGAGGGCCTGCTTTCTGGTTCATATATGATATTTTCTTGCTGGTGTCCTCATGTGGTGGAATGGGCAGGGCAGCTTGCTGGGGTCTCTTTTATAAGGCACTAATTTCATTCATGAGGGCTCTGCCCTCATGACCTAATGATCTTCCCATGCCCCCACCTTCTAATAATATCACAGTGATAATTAGGTTTCAACATATGAATTTTTGGGGGAACATAAACATTCAGTCTATGGCACTTTTTTTTGAGATAGGGTCTCACTATGTCACCCAGACTGAGTGCAGTGGTGTGATCATCATTCACTGTAACATCGAACTTCTGGGGTCGAGTGATCCTTCCACCTCAGCTTCCCAAGTAGCTGGGACTACAGGTGTGCCAATTATTTTGTAGAAACAGGGTCTCACTTTGTTGGTTAGGTTGGTTTCGAACTCCTGGTCTCAAGAGATGCTCTTGCCTTGGCCTCTCAAAGTGATGAGATTATAGACATGAACACATATTAGTATAGAACATTTTATTCCTTGAATACACACACAAATACATATATACACACACCTCCACCCACCCACCCACCCACACACACATATACACACACATATAAATATATTTCATATTTCCCTAAAACTTTGACAAAACAAATCATGTGTTTAGCTGAAAGGAAAACCAAAATCAAAGAAATAGAAAACTTACAGGTTACATTCGCTCACCACAGTTCAATAAAATAAATTGAAAATAAAGAAGCACTCAATAAGACAAATCTTGTATGACAGAGGAAATTAAAGAATAAAGAAATACCCAGAAACACTGAAAAATCAAACACTTTAAAAATAATGGGGTACAGCAAAAACTGAACTCAGGAAAATGTGTTGCCTTCAAAAGAGAAGCAGAAAGGTGGGTCAAAGGAATTAAGTAATGAGTTCACTTAAGAACAAAAACAATAGCAAAAACAAGACAAAAGAAACTGAAGAGGGTATCAACAATGAAATTATTGAAATAGATAAAATAGTAGAAAAGAATGATAAATTCAAAGATTGCTTCTTTAAAAAGACAAATAAAATAAACATGTGAGCCTGCTAAGAAAAAGATAACAAGATCAAAATTAGACACAATTAATTCTGTGAAAGCAGGAAAGACATTAAAACAATTCTAAGTAAATATTAAAGATGGTACTAGCAATACATTAGAAAAATAAAACCTAGAAGTGAATACTTTCCTAGGGAAATATACATGATCACAACCAACACAGAATAAGTGAAAAACTTGAAAAGAGTAATTATTACTGAAGAGATTGGAGAAGTGATTAATGATCTGCTATTGAAAAAGGCCGCAGGCAGATGAATTCACAGCTGAATTTTTAATCTAACTATTAAAGAGCAGATAATTCCAATATTATTTAAACTATTGTAAGTCTTAGAAAAAAATGGAAAGGTCTCCAGTTAATTTTATGAAGCCAGAATAACTTGAATACCAAAGCCTGAGAAGGAGTACAACGATAATTAAAAGTACAGGTTGATTTCATTTCTGAATATAGTTGCCAAGTGTGTAAATAACATATTACAGAATACAACAGAGGAATGAATTACAAGAATAACATGGAGTGAAAAAATAGGCTTTATTAGAGAAATGAAAAGGTGGTTTAATATCAGGAAGTCTAGCTACATATTGATTACATTAAAAATTAAAGGAAAAAAAGCTCAACCATTATCAATAAGTTGTGAAAAGGCATCAGATAAAAGTCAAGTGACTCTAAGCAAAATGGAATCAGAAAAAAATTTCTTATGTAATCAAGGAAAGCCCACTAGTGAACATCATCCTAAATCACAAAAATTAAATCTTTCACTTAAAATCCGGAATCAGGCATCACAAAAATCACTTACATTAGTGATTCAAACAAATACTAATGAAATAACTGGTATAAATGATAAAAAAAATATATCTTTTTTGAGACAGAATCTCATTCTGTTGCCCAGGGTGGAGTGCAATGGCCTGATCAAGGCTCACTGCAGCTTTGAACTTCTGGACTAAGGGATCCTCCCACCTCGTCCTCCCGAGCAGCTGGGACTACAGACAGGTGCCACAACACTCAGCTTATTTTTAACTTTTTGTAGAGCCAGATCTCCTTATGTTGTCCAGGCTGGTCTGCTGGTCTCAAATTCCTGGGGTCAAGTGATCCTTTCACATTGGCCTTCCAAAGTGTTGGAATTACAGGCATAAGCCATTGTGCCCAGTCAGAAACAAAGTTTTTGATGTTGCTGATATGCCTGTTTTCTTTTCTTTTCTTTTTTCTTTTTTTGAGACAGAGTCTCGCTCTGTTGCCAGGCGCTAGGCTGAAGTGCAGTGATGTGATCTTGGCTCACTGCAACCTTTGCCTTCCAGGTTCAAGCAATTCTCCTGCCTCAGCCTCCAGAGTAGCTGGGACTATAGGCACACGCCACCACACCCAGCTAATTTTTGTATTTTTAGTAGAGACGGGGTTTCACCATATTGGCCAGGATGGTCTCGATCTCTTGACCTTGTGATCTGCCCTCCTCGGACTCCCAAAGTGCTGGGATTACAGGCCACTGCGCCCGGCCTGATATGTCTGTTTTCTTATAAAATCCAAGGGACTCATGAAAAAACAAGTAATAAGAGAATTTGTTGCACTGCATGAATACAAAATAAATTACAGAAAGCATCATCTTCTCTCTCTTCTGGTAAAAGCCCCTAGAAAAGGAAATGGGAAGAACATTTCATTCAGAAGGCAAGTGCTATAAAAAAAAATTTGGTATATATTTGGTAAGAAAGTTACAGAACATATATAAGCAAAATTATAAAAATATGATTGGGAAATGAAAATAAAATATAAATTGGAAAAGCTTATCATCTTCTTGGATGAAATGACTTACTGTCATGTCAGTTCTCCAAAATTTAATACATAAGTCTAATGTACTACTGGTTACTTTTTATCTTATATAAAATGCCATATAATAATTGAAAAGGGCTTAAGTCCAATATCTATATATAAAAGTAATTGTGAATGAGTATAACTTTAATTTTGGGCTTTTTGAAGATTTGTTGAGAATAATCAAAACAACACTGAAAAAAATTCTAAACCCTTTAATAAATACATTTTACATGATAAATGTAAAATTGCATAAAGTAGATTTTAAATACCAGTCTCTCATTTCCTTCTCAATAAAAGGTGGGATTAAGGGGTTAAGTCTAGGAGGCTGAACTTTTTTTTTGTAAGCCCCATATGGTTTTTGTCCACTTTGGTCTGGTCAAACTTGGCTGTACATTAGAACCACCTACAGAACTTCATAAGAGTCTAATGCAAGAGTTCCTGCAATCACAACTTTGTAGCAAGAATCTTAGGCATCACTGGTCAACTTTATGCTACAAGGTTCATTTTTTACAGAAACCTAGAAAAGGGCATCAAATGTTTCCATTGGGAGGACTGTCATTTAAATCCTCTTTGTGGGAAATGACTCATTTCCTCTGAGAAATGAGAGTTGAAAACAGGTTTTAAAAAATAAATAAAGAACATATTTTCTACTGCAGAGAGAACATGCAATGTTCTCTCTACAGCAGGAGACAGTAAAAGTATGCGGAGATTAATATCATCTATTGGTTTGAGTCTGAAATCCAACTTTGTCTCTTTCCAGTTGTGCTATCTTTGACAAATTAATACAACCGTGTAATTCTGTTTCTTTATTTATAAAATGTGATAATAGTACTTACTTCACAGAATACTACTCACTGAAACACACTAATGATTTAATAAGTGTTAGCTAAATGAAAACAGAAACACAATTAAACACTCTCTTCAGCAAGAGTAAGTTGAGAGGTTAATGTCACCACATGTTTTGGTAAGAGACCAACACATAGCAGGTACTTGAATATCTTGCATCAAGATTTAACATTTTGTGGCTTACACTGCAGTTTTATCAAAGGCATTAAGTATTCTCTTTATCTCTAGCTCTCTTCTTTTTAGTATTATTTAAAAAGTAATATCATTGGAATGTTCCCAGATCGTGCTAGTTTGTGAATACAAATAAATTCATGTTAATATCAGTGCCTAAATAAGGTTTAACAATCATCTTAAGTTTAATAATCATTCCCTCGACCCTGTACTGCCTCCCTAGGATCCATCATTTAAGGCAAGAAATCCTCAGCTGTGTCTTTCAGGTGCTCCTGCCTTACTGCTCTGGGCTCCTACTTAAGTTACCTTGACGCTGTATTAGCCACCAGTGTCCTTTATGAGAATATGCTCTTACTGGGCAGATCAGTTCCTATTGCTGGCAAGGCTGAATGAAGTCTATTGCAGGTTGGGTGAGAGAATGGGTCTCTAGCCAGCTCTGTGCTGTCCTTTGTCACCAGGCCTAAAGTAGTACTTCTTAGAACTTAAATTTCACAAATGACTTTGTGAAGATGATTATTTAGCTTCTGGCCCTAACATCTTTCCCCAGCAGGCTCAAAACCATTTGAGGACTCTGAGGAAAGCAAAGAATGCAGGCATCACACCACTCTCTCCACTTGTTTTAACAATTACCTGAGGCTGCCAGCACAAAAGTTCCCCTTTCTTCATCCAGAAACGTGTTCCAAGAATGACAACTTATACACATAGATGGCTGCAGATGTCACTGGCCCATCAGGATCACAAATCATAAGGTTCTAAATCCCTTTATATATTCATATCATCTAGCATCTGACATAAAGCACTAATTCAGAAGGTGCCTCATCTATTTGTGTGTTCTGTTCCAGCTGTTCCCTTTGAAAACGAAACAACTGCACAAGGAGAGAAGAATCACACATTTCTGAGCCTGAGGCCAGTCTGGCCCACTGGGGGACCCAATGCTCCAGCTCCTTGGCAACATGGAGCTTTGGGGATTTCTGCTGTGCTGGTGCTGACGTATGAACCTTTACAACAACTATTAACATAATAATAAATGCCATATCACACGGAAACAATTTAATTTTATTCCTGATTTCTTAAAAAGCTTTCTTGAGGTGATGTTAAGTGTTGCTAATACCTCTGTTACCTAAAAATTTTTTTGATAAGGTATATGAGGATCCATTATAATAGGTTCATTGAAAAATTCTTGCCCTTTCCTGGGAATGGAAGAATGATAACATGTATTATAGTAATAGTGTATGTGTAGTGCAAAGTGTAATATAGTGAAAATGATGATGTAAAGATGATTAACAAGGCAGCAGTGGAGAGTTCCTCTTCACCCTCATATGACCCTGACAGTGTATTGTGACGCTGATATTCGGCTAGTTCTGGATAAAGTCCAGCTTCTTTTTGGTCACTATTTTTTACCTGAAGGTGATGCCTACCCTAGATACCTAACTTCCTCCTCTCTCCACTTTAAAACCTATTTTCACAAAGGAAGGTTAAATAGACCCACATTCAAGTTGGAATCATAGATGTGACATTGTTTAATGTATACCGTTCCCAGAGGCATTCTAGGGGAAAGGAACAAGTCAAAAACTCCAGGTGACAATGTCTGCTCTGCCGCTTATTATCGTGAGACTTCAACCTAGCATGACAAATCTTGATCCCAGTTTCTCACATATTACAAGTTTCACCGGAAGTTTTTAGAAGAATAAATGAAGACATGAAAATGAGACCATTCTCAGTACAATAGTCTACAGAAAGTGCTCAATTTATGTTGATTTACTCAACAAAGTACAAAACTTTCATCCAGAGGAAATCACTTTAAATTGCAAAATTTAGATTATTTGGGATGCATTTGGAGGGTCCTTTTTTTGCTACCTTTAATCACATTTTATAGGTAGTTGCCAGTTCTGTTTTTTTTTTCCCCTGCAGATAAAACTGTACTCGTGTCCTGATCTTCACCACGGTCTGAAATGAACCTCTGTGAGCCCAGTGTAACAGAGGCAGGGACCGCAGAAGTCTAAGGAATTCATGTGTTGGGACTTCTTCCAGTTTTATACCATTCATTTTATGTGAGGACATGATTCCCTTTCCGTTTTCAAGACATCTCTAAAATGGTGAACAATGAACCTCAAATATTCTTTAATTTCTGCAATGTTCTTTTGTAACTCTATCTTGAAATGGCTTCCTAAATCTACTTTTTCCCCCCCCCCCCCAATTGCCTTGGTTCAAAATTTGCTTAGCAGAAACTCTAGGTCAGAACTCCCTGGATCTGCAGGATCTACCTGTAGATCACCTCCCTGGATCTACAAAGCACCTACGGGATGGGCCCCCACCTGATTTTATTTCTTAACTTTCGAGCTGTTTATTCTTTGCTTCACAAAGGTGCTTAAACGATCCGAAGATTCTCTTCAAGGATTCACGAAGCACCACTGTTCTGTGGGAAGATGTCTGTGGTCAGAGAGGCGGGAGGAGGATCCAACGCTCCGGGCCGGGAGGTGGAGGGAGGTGGCAGGAGGCGCTCAGGCCAGCGCCTCTCGCATCTTTCAGGAGGGGCGCCGCCCAGGCGCTAGCGTTGCTAAGTCCTCTGTTTGCAGCTTTCTGAAGGCGCCCCGAGCGGGACCAAGGCAAACGGGGAGCGGGGGTGGCGCGGGAAAGCGCGAGCAGTGTCTTCAGTAAATCTAAGGGGCAGCGGCCCCTTGGTTGGTCCCTCCTGTCCCTAAGCACTCCTGACTCCGAGGGGGCAGAGGATTCCCCGCGTCCTTGGTTCCTCCTTACCGCCTCTCGGCATGTCGTGCACCCCCGGCCGCGGCAGACGAATGGTCTGGCCCGTCGGTAGCTGCCACCCGCTCGGACGGCTACAGCTGTTCCAGGCGCTCCGTGTCGAGCGCCGGAGTCCGGAGCCGTGGCTGCCACGGGCGGTGGGCGGGCGGAGGAGAGCTCCGGACCACCAGCGCAGGCTGCCGAGCCCGGGCGGCCGCCTGCGGGGAAGCCTCGAGGCGCGGGGGCAGCCTGGGGACGGCCTGCAGTGGAGACGCTAGGACTCGGGCTGAGGTTTCCTCACCCTGGTGAGTACCTGCCGCCGCCATCCTCCCCCGACCCCCTTACACGGCCCCAGAGGCTCCACCCTGGCCCGCATCCCGGGCCCCCATCCCGGGACCGTCACAGCTCTGGGAACACTGTCCCCGCTGGGAGCCGCGGAACGGGGAGCTGCTGCGTTCGTGCAAATGATTCAGCACCATTCGTGCCCCGAGAGGTTTGGGCAGGATGGGGGAGGGAGAGGGCGGAGGGGACGGGGTCAGTTGCCGTGATCTCACCTCAGTTTTTAGGCACCAGATGGAAGACTCGGGCAGGCGGGGTCGGGCGGGGTGAACGTGGAGGCTCTCTGCTGGTTTATTCCGTAATTCTGTCATTTTCCCACGTCTTGGTATAAAGCTCCGTGAGTATGCGGGGCATTCTTGAAAGTGTGTCACATTAATGCCTTTTTCGCACATGCGAGTGAAGTCTAGGGCCCTTGTTGATACCTCTCACTTTCTACACATCTTGCTCCATTGGATGCCTGACTCATGCCATCATCCACTTTTATCACATCGCAGCATTCCCTCGACTGATGTGAAAGACACCCTGTGAAAGTTGCCTTGTATTCTGTGTGGGTTTGATTGATACTGGCATAGAAAAAAAAGATTTAGGGAAGGTAGGGAATAATACCTTCAGAGCCTAGGCACTTTTATTTATCGTATTTTATTAAGTTATCATAATAACCCAGAACCAAATGTGGAAACTGAGGAGTAGGGAAGTTAAATTACATTCTCAAGGTCACAAGACAGGAATTCGAATACAGGTTTTCCTGACTTTGTATAGTTCATGGACTTTCCACTGTATTAAAGAAGTGTGTCCAAGTATACATATATATGCTCTATTAGATATTAAACATAGAATTAATTAAATGAGGAGTAATCTCAAGCAGCAGCAACAACCTGTAAACTTTCTGTGTATGGAATTATTGCTCTTTCAATATGAAAGTAAGATGCTTTGAATCGTGAAAAATATATTTTCTTAGAAAGCATATGGCAAAAAATAATATGTGAACATTATAGAGTGAGGTCATAACAGGAGATGTTCAACACATTTTTGGCAGTGACATGTGAATGCTCAAGTGTTGGAGAAATTGATTTAATAAGTAGGAAGAACTCTGGAAATCTTTTTCTTAAGTGTTAGACATTTACAGTAATAATAGTTACTTAGTTCATGAGGTGTGCGACTGAACTGCACCCCACAATAGGGTGACAGGTGCACTAATACTAAGATAATGTTAGTTGATTCATTACAACTCTGATATTGCATAACAGGTGATAACTCCATTTTACAGACTAAGGAACAAAATTCAGAGAAGGTTCAAGATCACTCAGTAAGCGGTGGAATTTGGACAAGCCTTGACCGTTAGTCAGTTTAGAAATATGCATGTTGTAGTAAAATGAAGTTTTTATATAGGGAAAATTGAATTAGTTTGTTGTTACCCTGCCCTTCAGAGACAATAATTATATTGATCTTGTATGGTCCTATAAAAATAATGGATGCTAGGTCTTTCTTTGCCTGTTGATGGGTCTTTTGACTTCCTTTCATTAGGGACTTACGGATTTTCTCTTAAGAAATACATCTCTTGTTTATGTCTCAGAAGGCAGGTTGCTATAGTACAGATAGATGCTCATTATCTGTAAATACTCAACATAGTATTTGATGATAGGCAGGAATAGATTCCATCATTAGTTCATCATTGAGTCCATCATTTCTAAAGTATTGAACCATTTGCATTGGAGAATTCTTTTTCAAGTTAATGGGGATGTTGATAAAATCCACTGCCTAAATAAGGACATTAAAATGGAGGCACAGATTTATATTTGTTGTTGAAACAAGACTATGAGAAGTGAGGTCTTGTGAAAAGTCTTGAGTTTGATTCCTAAAATGTTGATTTTGTTCTTTACATGGCTATAACCTATATTCTGAACCTTGGCAAGACGTCTTGCAATCCAATCTGTTTAATCCTAAGGGGAACAGCAGAACTGGTATGAATGAATAAGCAAAAATACAATATCACTGATATAAAAAAAAAAAAAAGGAAAAGTGCATGGCCTGGTGATGGATGGTCAGCAGGAACGTTTTAAAACAGAGGCAGCACATTTTACTTAGATGACATCACTCAGAGTATGAATATAATAGCAACTTGGCTTTAGAACTGCTCTCTCTCTCCTTCTCTCTCTGTTTGTCCAATGACTATAGTCTGTAAACCATCTAAATTCCTCACTTCAAGAAACTTAAAGTCTAGCAGGAGAAATATTTACTTACACATGAATAATTAACAAATAACTTAGAATTGGCTTAATACCAGAAAAAGGTGGTGCAAACTTAACTGCTATAGCAATATCTTAAGAGAAGGGAGAAGTAGTAGAGCCTTGGATGATCAGAGGATCAGAAAAACCTTCATGGGTTGAAGTGAATTAAATCAGTCTCAGAGTTGGGAAGGTTTCTGATAAGCAAAGAGAATGCCACACAAAGGTTCAGATAAGAAGTGCTCATACGTTGTTTGGATAGATGGTGAAAGATCATGAAGAAACTTGAAAGTCAGGCAGTGAGATCTGTTTCTGATCTGTTAATCCTTTCTTTCTTACATTTTCCATATCCTTTGCCCTGAGTCCTCTTTCAGGAAATGGTCTGTTTCCTGGGTACTAAAAGGATTAGTTGTCAACTAAACCCAGAAAAGATTTTCTGTGCAAGTACAATTTTTCCTCTTCCAAAAGAATTTGCCTTTTAGCTCCAGCCCCCATTAGAGAATTATGAACAATTTAGACACTACAAGAATACAAAAAGGAAAAGAAACACCCTCATAATCTCACCAACTAAAGACAATCACTATTCATTTTTGACGTGTTTCTTTCCACTTTTTTCATGTGTAGTTTTAATTATGCTATCTATATTACTTTCATATTATTTTTACATTTAAAATTCTATAACTTTAGTTTTCATTTAATTACAATTAGGCTTAATACTAGTTTTAAAATGCCTAATAGGCTTAAAAATGCCTATATGATTTTCCATTTGGTAGATGTATTATCATTTTCTAATCATTCCTCATTGTCGCTATTGATAGCATCATAATAAACAATTATTGATGCTAATAATAGCACTGTGATGAACATCTTTGTGCATATGGTCCTTTTTTTTTTTTTTTTTTTTTGTATTTTGTATCCTTAACAGAGTCTCAGAAATAAAATTTCTGGGTTAAAGGGTATGAGGTCTTGGAGTTGCACTATTTTAAGCAAGCTTTGAAACTACCGGGTTCTTATGTTAGGTCATTCTTGCACTGATATAAATAAATACCTGAGTCTAGGTAACTTATAAGAAAGGAGGTTTAATTGGTTCACAGTTCTGCAGGCTGTGTAGGAAGCATATCAGCATCTGCTTCTGGGGAGGCCTTAGGAAGCTTCCCATCATGTTGAAGGGGAAGGGGAAGCAGGCATGTCACATAGTGGAAAGCAGGAGAAAGAGAGAGAGTGAGGGGGTGGTGCCACACACCTTAAGTGACCAGATCTCACGAGAACTCAGAGTGAGTGCTCACTTATCACCAAAGGGATGGGCTAAGCTGTTCATGATGGATATGTCCCCATGATTCAGATATCTCCCACCAGGTCCCACCTCCAACCCTGGGGATTAAAATTCAACATGAGATTTGGATAGGGACCTATATCCAAACTATATCAATTTCCCATGTTCCATTTGGAACACTTACAAGTTGATTATAGAATATTTGCATACTAATAATTAATAACACCCAATCTTGTCTGTGGCTCCTCAGATTATAGTCTTTCAAGCAACTTCTTTTGATTAGAAAGACCGATTAAATGATGGGGACTGGGAGAAAGGCAGGCAGTTGGTGTTACTGAGGAGAGAAGATGCTAATTTGAAGAGGCTTGGTAAGAGTGAGCAAGAGTTTGTAGTCAGAGAAGGAGACTATGTGATAGACTATTTTTGGGTTCCAGTGTTGTTTTTGTGGACTTCAACTATAAACCTCTGCACTCCCTTACCCACAACACACACCATGTCTGTCTCCTTTCAATTTCAGCTTCTTCCATTCTCTTGTATCAGATTCCCAGGTCTCCATCTTCAGTGTCCTGGTATTGCAAGGCACAGCTGTGAGCTCACTTTTGCACTCTAATTTGGGGAATTCACAAAGGAGAGAGAAGGAATTTGGGACCTCTGCTTAGGTCTGAGCAATAGTCCTGGGCAGAAGGTATAAAATGTAAGGGAGGCACACTTGACAGACATTAAAGACCCCTCATGCCTCCCCTGTACATTTGCCAGAGATGACCTTTGAGAACAGTGATTGGGAGATGCATAACGTTCCCAACATCTCTTCTCAGCATTCAGATGCTCCCTTCCCCTTGTTCCCAGTATTCCTCCACCAGAGGAAATTCCCCTCATGGAGGTGAGAAACTGTACCTCAGTTTCCTCTATCCATTGAAGGGATACATGGTATTACCTTCTTGCAATGAGAAAGGCAGGGGCCCAGTGTTGGACAGGTACTTTGGCTGGGCTGCTGACAGAGTACCTCCAGGTTCTTCCCTGAGCTTCCTTTCTGTCCTGCCTCCACTCTCTTTCAAGGCTGGGAATCCATTGAGGTCACAAGGCTAGGAATCCACTGGGGTAGGCAAGGCTTTAAGCATCTCTGAGAGCCAGTGGAAGCAGAGCCAAGGCAGATGAATGTGCCTAAGGGCACAACTAGGGAACAGAGAGGCAGGTCCTTATAATATGCCATCAGTCTTGAAAGACTTGAAACAATGAAAACAAAAGCATCACATTACAAACCAAAAAAAGGATTCCCACCCCATTTTTCAGGTCTTGAAAGAGGATTTCTGATAGAAGCTGAACATTGACATAGGCAGAGTATTTTAGGCAGAATTTGTCCTGTGCTTAGTTGAAACCTATTATTAAAAAGTTTGTAAGCTCTTAGAAGGTGGTAAATCTATCTCCATTTCTCTCAGGCATTATCTGTCAAGATTGAAGTGAGCTTAGCAAACATTTTCCCTGGAGTTAAGTTAAAGTAGAAAAGTTAAATAAGCTTGACTTTTCTCCACTAATCTTTATTTTTGTTATTTTCCATTAGATATTTATCTGTTAACACACTTCTGCACATAGCACACGCAGTTGTTGACAGATCCGAGGTGTTGGAATTGTTTTGGCTCTGGGAAGGTGAATGCTAAGTAAATTTTCCCCCTTTTTCTTTCACCTTTTACTTGCATGCAACTAATTGGCTTATGTTTCCTGTGAAGCTTTAGAGTTAAGTAGTCCAGCATTCTCTGGGTCTTCTCTGTGGCTGACCCAAAGGTCTCTGATTCTTTCTTTTGAAATTGATGAGATTGTTGGTCCACTGGGCATATTGAACCATCCACATTGTTTGCTTTTTCTAAATTGTGCTGTAGCACCTGAGCTTTCTAACTTCTGTGTTATATTTGTCTTTCTGCTTAGTTATGTGTAATGGAACGGTATATTTGACAAAGGATTATTTAGAACATTTTTATCTCTCTTACCCACTATTTTGCAGAGTGTGAGCTGGTGCCATGTCTAATTCAAGAATATGGCAGTAGCCGTTTTTATAAACATTTTCCTCCCTCTTCCATTAGTATATATGTAGTGAAGTTGACTTTTTAAAATAAATGGAGCATTTTTAGATTTGGAAGGTGGCTCAGCAGTAATCTAGGTAGAAGCTTCAAGATCATTTCAATGCTATTTGTTGGATTGGAATCTTCAGGATGCTTAGGTATACCTCTCATGTAAGGTGGGTCTATCTTTGTTTTGTAAGTGAAATGACTCCACTTAAACTTTATTTTGTAAAATCTGCTTTAATTGATGTGGTCCTAATACTAGGTCATAATGTGAAGTGTTGGCACAAAAAGTTAACATCTATGGGTTTAATTTGAATTATTGCATTTGATGGGAAAATTTTCTTGCGTGTTTTGTCATCACTATGATTTAAAAATCTATTTTTCAAGGTACTTAACAAATAAAATCTATGACTGTGTGTGATATTCATAGTGATTGCTGAAAAATCAGGACAGTAATTTTAGTACACAACTTAGTCTATATTTAGAATCAGTCAGTCTGCAGTTAACTAACAAATACATGCTAGTTGTTTTATGGAGAGAAAAGCTAGAAACTGAACATTTCCAAAAAAAAAAAAAAAAAAAAAAGAACCTGAATACTTTCTATAAGCAGTTTAATATTTATGAAAACACATTGGAGCATTTTCATTTAGCTTTAGGTTTGATCATATCCAAGATGATAATTTTTTAAATTTTTTTATTTTTATTTTTATTTTTTAAAGAGAGAAAGAAAGAGAAAGGGGAAGTGTTTTTTTTTTTTTAAGAGAAAGAAGTAGAATAAAAGAGAAAAAAGAGGGAGAGAGAACGAGAATCTTGCTCTATTGCTCAGGATTTCATTTAAATCTGTGAAATGCTTATGCAATTTCCAAAAAGTGATTTATTTCCTATTATGTGATCACTTTTAGAATAAGTATGATATAATATTGAAAAAATATGTTTTGTGGATATGGGGTGGTAGGTTCTGTAAATATTAAATTTGCTTGTTCCAGGTCTGAGTTCAAATCGGTTTTTTTTTTTTTTTTTTGCTCTCCATTAGGTTGGTAGATCTACCTCCATCCCTTTGTTAAGTCTTTTTGTGTCCTTGCCTGTAAGAAAGGTCTGAATACAGCGTACCGATGGGTTTTAACTTTTTATTCAGTTTGTCTAACTGTATGTTTTGATTGGGGCATTTAATCCCTTTAAGTTTAGGCTTAATATTGATATATGTGAATTTAATACTGTTATTTAAGGGTATCTAGCTGTTTGCCCGTTAGTTGATGTAAATTCTTCATTGTTGTTATATTCTTTACTTTTTGATAAGTTTTTAGGATAACTGATGCTGCTTGTTCGTTTCTGTATATAGTGCTTCTTTCAGAAGTTGTTGCAAAACAGGCCTGGTGGTAATGAAGCCTCTCAGTTCTTGCTTGTTCGCAAAAAAATTTATTTTTCCTTGACTTGTAAAACTTAGTTTGGCTGGATATGTGATTCTGGGTTGAAGGTTTTTTTCTTTAAGGATGTTAAATATTAACCCCCACTCTCTTCTGGCTTGTAGAGTTTCTACTGAGAGATCTGCTGTGAGT